>JPKA01001602.1:0-30378 GCA_000750875.1 Pseudogymnoascus sp. VKM F-4517 (FW-2822)
AGCTTGGAACACCTGGCCCGAGCTAACCCCAGCGCCCAGCCTGACCTACTACCAGGTTTCAACCATGAGGTACCAACTAACGCGGGTTCGAACAGTGTGATGGAATTACCCCGTCTTGTGGGTCTTGCTCAAAGGCAGGAGTACAATGTATGGACGGTGGAAAATTGGATGGCATTGATTCGCCCCGCGCGTAACCTTTACTCTTATCACTTGATGTCTAGCTCAGACCTGACGGATTTATTAGGTACATTTCAAGCCTTAAAGGCCGCATCCGGTGGCTGGAGTCTACACTTCTGACGAATTGTCCCTATATTGATCTGTCGCAAGGTCCTAGGGTTCTGAATGAGTCAGGCGAGAATGATCTAGTAGATCAAGGTGAAAACGCGGAGAATAGTCTGTTACAGCACACGTCCCAGAACTTAGTACAGACACATGACGATGACATTGTTGTTCCACGTCTGGAATTGCCTACGGCAAGTCAGGGCGTGGAACAGCCCAGCCAGGCCCCTTCCCATCCAAATGAGCAACAGCGGGGATTGGCGCATGAGATTGGCCTGGTTTCTCTATCCGCTGGAACAGACCCTAAGTACATTGGACCTTCGAGCGGGTACTTCTTTGCGAAACTACTCCTCTCATGTGCGAGGCAAGGTAAACAGAGCTTTCCACCACAAGAGCAAGAGCAGAGTACGGAAGGTCGCTTGGCTCGACTTTTTCCTCGAGGAGAATTATCCGTTCTTCCATCTGCATTGCCAGAAGATATAGAGTACACGATCAAGATTTCAAAAGCATACTTTGAGGCGGTCCATCCGCAGTATCCCTTTCTCCACCAGCCGTCGCATATGAAGCTCATTGAGCATGTCTATGCAGAGTCGGAACCCATGCCAAACGCGGCATTCCAAGTTCATATGGTAATGGCTATTGGAGCTACAGTTCTTTCCAGGCGTCTAAAGCTTCCTTTATCGGGAGAAGGGTTCCGTGTTAGTGCCATGAAGTATTTTGACAAGATCTCCATCGAAAGCTCTCTTAAAGGGTTACAAAGCCTTCTTTTGCTACTTATTTACACATTGAATAGCCCTTCCATGGGCCTAAATATCTGGTATCTTAACTATCAGTGCATTGCAGCGTTGCTCGACCTTGGTCTGCAACGAGATGTTAGATCTGGAAAGGCATTATCGGTTCTTGACCAAGAGCTGAGGACAAGAACCTTCTGGGTGATATACAGCCTTGATAGGTCTGTTGCGACAATGATGGGGAGGCCGATTGGGCTGAGAGACGAAGCTTGCGAGCTACGAGTAAGTTACGTGCCTGCTTCAGCTTACTTTCTCTAACACTTTCAAGCTACCAGCAGACGTCGAAGATGTCAAATTGACCGCAACTGGTATTCAGCTCCGTCACGAAACCGAGCCGCCGACCCATATGAGTAGCGCTATTCATTTTTTTAAGCTCGCGCAACTTAATTCCGAGATAAAGTACGTACTACACAGTATCTCTGCCGAGGCACCGCCATATACCTACCCCAATATTCCAAATGTTCTCCAGTGGCAAAGTGATATTGCCGTGCGCCTAAAGGCATGGTTTGATAAAATACCCCAATTCACGGGCGATCAGATCTATATGACCCATCTATGTCAGGTCAAGTATCACGGTATGATGATGCTTCTCATGCGCCCGAGCCCAGCAATACCAGGCCCATCGGTGGATTCACTCCGGTTATGCTACGAAAGTGCAGTTGCTAGCATTCGATTATATGACCAGCTTTATAAGAGTGATCTATTAGTTTACAGCTGGGTCGCTGTCCATTCTATATTCTTGAGTATGATCACTATGCTTCACGCAGTTTGGACAGTGCCAGAAGTAACTGCGCAAATCAAGTTAGATGTGCTAATGGCCGATTTGAAATCTGGGTCGAATGTTCTCAGTGCAACTGGCGAGCACTGGCTGGAAGCAAAACGAAGTAGGGACGTCTTAGACGAACTCTCAGGAACCACAGTGCGCTGGATTATAGAATTAAGAGCACGGGGTACAGAACAGGTATCTCGTGTTGGACAAGTAAGAAGACGTGCTGGATCTTCTGCTAATAACATTGGCGCTCATGGCCATACGGGCCGACTTGAAAATCAGCCAGTGCAATCTCCTAGTGACCAGTCTCTGCTGAACTACGAAGAGGGCCCAGAAATGATGTTTAATCAGTCGCAAGGATTGGACGAGAGCCAAAATGGCCAGGGCCCTGGTGTACAACTCTATACGTCGCTGTTTGGAGAAGATAACCTAACAGATCAAGTTGATTTCACCAACCCCGCAACCGTCAATGCCTTTATGCACAGGGTATTCACGGATTTTGAACCAGTGTACGATTTTGGGCAGGATTTCGACATGGATCAAATTATGGCCGGACAGTTCTAATTCATCTAATATGGGGAACGCGAGTGTTTTATTTATTTCATTTCTATCATAAGTCATGCGTTTTCTAGCGAACTGGGAAACTCTCCTTGGCTCACTTTCAGTAATGAAAGTGAGATGGGGACACTTTTTCAGTGTCGCTCCCTCTCAGGTCAAATTGGTCGTCTCTTTGCCCTCAAAGCTGATGTTTTCCGTCTCCGGCTCGCCATTGTGCACATATGCTACGGCCAGTCTATCGGCGGCGTGCAGAAGGTGGCGAAGGCGGCCACCCTCTGGCGGTCTATAAAGTATGACGAGATTGCCTCTTAGCAAGGAAGTCGCAGATACGATGAAGAAGGCGGAGAATTAAATCAAGGAAGATAGAAACGATGCATGCATGCAAGCAGCGTTACGCTTGATTTTTGCCAATCATATTGTGGTGTTACTCAAAGGGACTCTGGGAGTAATCGTTCATCAAAGATCTACTGATGGGATGTTGGGAAAAATCACGAAACTAATAGATTTAAACTATTATAGCACTGCGGTTTTTGTGATGCGGTGGGCGTAATACATGAAATAATAGGAGAGTTCTAATCAAGTGCTGGCAAGTGCGCCTTCTCGTAAGCCTGCTGCATACGCTTCGAAGACCCTGCGAATCTCGTCCCGCACACGGCGAAATTCTGCCAGTATCTGCTCGTCGCTGCCTTGTGCATGCGCGGGGTCATCAAACCCCCAGTGGTGGCGGTTCAGTTGTCCGGGATAGAACGGGCAGACTTGATCGACGTTGCCGCAGACAGTTATGACAGTCGCAATCTGGGAATCGAGGAATTCGTCCATATGCTTCGATGTGTGGGAGGAAATATCGACGCCGATTTCTTTCAGCACTTCGATTGCCTTTGGGTGGACGAAGCCGGCGGGTTTTGACCCTGCACTGTGCACGTTGATGAGATCGCCGGCGGTGGCCTTGAGGATTCCTTCGGCCATATGGCTGCGGCAAGAATTCCCAGTGCAGAGGATGAGGACGTTGGGCTTCATGACAGACATGATAGATGTGCTATAAGTTGTGTTAAATAAAACACTTGTAACCTAGCAACCTTACTTACATAGTATGAAAAGATGTGAGCTCGATATATTGATGTGTTGTAACTTGGAGAACGACGACACTTTTGGCAGGTAGGTGTTGTGTTGAAATGTGTTCTTAAAAACGATAAAGACAAATAGGTACTATGCTCTGGTTAATTAAATGCCAGCCTCGCTAAGATGTGTAATAGAAAGCTTAGAAACCAAAATCTAGAACTGGTATCTTCTACTATAGTACTGGAGGGTTCAAAAGCTTGAATAGATGACGCTGTGTGAGCTGCCAATCCGAGGGCCCTACTTGGGACCTGTCACTTGCAAACGTTGATTGGTGTAATATAATAAGGTTTTCATTAGCTCCCGCTCCCGCTATCGTGGACTCGAAGGCGCCAGAGCACAGGTAGCCATCCCAGTGTGAATGTCACTGCTTACTTTTGATTGGTTGCCTCAAATCGCCCGATTGGAATTGCCACTATTTCGGATATCACACTTCCTCTATTTTAATATTCACTTCGACAAATTAGATTTTGTCAGTCTACTTTAAATGAGACTTATTTTCGTATAAATCTACCCCGCCTTAATTAGGCTCAGACTATGTCGCCGCCATCTTCTAAAATGGCAGATTTAAAGTCGATTTCGGCGAGTCCACATGTATCAAATCAGAACCCATCTGCCAACCTTGGTCCCAACGGCGTTGCCCTAGATATCGAGAACAAGGCAGGCTCTACATGCATGACAGATACTCAGCAATATAAAGATTCCGCTTTCAAGTCTCTTGGCCTCCTCGACCGCTTCTTAGCTCTATGGATTTTCCTCGCGATGCTCATCGGAATTCTGCTCGGAAACTTTGTTGAGAATGTTGGCCCTGCACTGCAGAAAGGAAAGTTTGTAGGAGTGTCTGTTCCTATCGGTAAGTCCCAACCTCCATTATTTAGACAATTAGGCTGACAGTCTTCGAAGCAATTGGCTTACTTGTCATGATGTATCCCATCCTATGCAAAGTCCAATACGAAGCTTTACACCATGTGTTTCGAAAGCGAGAAATCTGGATCCAAATTGGTTTCAGCATCATCGTCAACTGGATCGTTGCGCCCTTAGTTATGGTACGTCCGAGTTCATGCTCTGCTGCTTCTAACTGCTAACTAACCGCGCTAGCTGGCTCTTGCGTGGGCTTTCTTGCCAGATAAGCAAGGCCTGCGAGAAGGACTCATTCTTGTCGGTATAGCAAGATGTATAGCGATGGTGTTGATATGGACTGGACTGGTAAGCTTCGAGCTATCTCATCCGACGATACATGCTAATTACCAACTGTTGTAGGCTGGAGGGGATAACGAATACTGCGCTATTCTGGTTGCAGTAAACTCCTTTCTCCAAATTGTCCTCTTCGCACCGCTCGCCCTTCTCTTCATCAAGGTTATTAGCCACGGCGGGCCAGGCGTCAGCGTATCATATTCCACAGTTGCAACCAGTGTAGGAGTCTTCCTTGGAATTCCCCTTGGTGCTGCCATCCTCACCCGGTTTACACTACTGAAGGTTGGCGGAGAAAAGTTCTACAACCAGGTCTTCTTGAAATTCGCCGCACCCTGGTCCCTTATAGGCCTTCTCTTCACCATCCTGGTTCTCTTTGCGTCACAAGGCCACCAGGTTGTGCACCAGATCCTCTCCGTTGTGCGAGTTGCTGCTCCACTGATTGTGTACTTCACCGTTATCTTCTTCTTGACACTGCTGGTCACACACAAACTTGGCTTTGGATATAAGCTGGCGGCAACACAGAGTTTCACAGCTGCAAGCAACAACTTTGAACTGGCGATTGCGGTGGCTGTAGCAACTTTCGGCGCGGATAGTGACCAAGCACTAGCAGCAACCGTTGGCCCTCTGATCGAGGTCCCTGTCCTCCTTGGGCTTGTGTACGTCGTGAAGTGGTATGCTAAGAAAAGGGCATGGAAGGATTGAAAGTATGGCACATGAAGTTTGATGGATGGACTGTATATAATCTACATAGTGTCAGAGATAATCAGCTTGTGCGATAGAGCATTACCCGCCGCTTCTATTTAGAGAAATTAATGTGTATTTAGAATTCCAAGTATACCATAAGCGCTGTTTTAAAATCGCCCATATCTTGCGTGAGGGAGAAGAGTATAAAAATTGAGGTTTATTACAATAAAAAATCTGGTGATCAACGCACGATGTTCTGATGGGAGGTTGTTATCGTTATCAACTTTGCCAAGTCAGTCAAACGACAGTGCTATTTAAAGAATCCGTACAGCACAATTGATGGACACCGATTAGCCTTGGCAAGCTAGGATAGTCTGTGTAACTATCCCTAAGGTCTCCCTCGGAGACTCGTCATTTACCTCCAAAATGGCGCTAACAACATCAAAGAAGGTAAGAAGTTCCTAATATTATCACATTCTATACCCTATTATGAGATGCTATCGCTGACATAGTTAAACACATACAGTCAGCTACGCTAGCTAGAGTTCGCGACAATCAAAGGCGCTGTTGGGCGCGCAAATGGGAGTATGTTGTTGAGCTTGAGCAGAAGATACGGGACGGTTACGACGTAACACACATGGTTCTGGTGAAACCATCGTTAAAACACAGACTAGTTTCGTCGGGTTATGTCGTAACACCTTCAGCCCTTATGACTATAGGATCATGGGGTCGATCATCAACCCCCTTTCGTGGTTAAGAACTTTGCTACTGGCTGCAAAGCAGTCGACTGACAAGGCTTATTTTCACCGCTATTGACGCCCATCTGCAGCCGGCTCAACCCGGGTGCTTCGGCCTGATCCGTTTTTTGTATGTGACCCCGCTTCTTTAGGGCTGACTTTAGTGTGTTGAGAAGACTTCGCGGACACTCCTTCCTCTGCATTGCTAGCGTCTGCTCTCAAGCCCCTGCCAACTGTCAAGCCTTTTCTTCACCACTATCTACGGCTGTCCGCAGACGGCTCAACCATCTGCACCATCTCATCTTCTCCATCCCCACTAGGCAGTTC
Organism: Pseudogymnoascus sp. VKM F-4517 (FW-2822); assembly: GCA_000750875.1. Classification (NCBI taxonomy): domain Eukaryota; kingdom Fungi; phylum Ascomycota; class Leotiomycetes; order Thelebolales; family Thelebolaceae; genus Pseudogymnoascus; species Pseudogymnoascus sp. VKM F-4517 (FW-2822). The sequence goes on from JPKA01001602.1 coordinate 6,456, forward strand.
CTTCCGGCCCCGCAGGCTAGCATGAGCGGGATTGGGGTTACCCCTTAGAGATTTTGCTCCGGCGTAGAGCACCATAGTCTTTGGAAAGAGCTTCTTTCGACCTTCGACTCCTGCCTAGCGACTAGGTATGCCCACCTCTTCCATCGACTAATGCGGGGCTATGCAACGGCACGATGCATGACCTGCGGTATGGTTCACACCCGTTAGTGCCGATTACCATGTCAGCTGCCCTGCGATATCAGGGCTCCCTTGTCAATTTGGACTGGCACTGGACCGTTGACCGTTAAAGAAGGCAAGACTCTCACGTGGCGTCTTGTACAAATGGCGATCTTAACCCTTTTACGCATATTTCCCTAATCGCCGCCTCAGCCGGTCAAAGTTACTTGTCTAACGTCCGTCTACCAACTTCGACCTTACCTGCTATCACACGCGTCTTGAAGCATCGTGTTGAGCTAGCCACATGCAGCCAGGCTTTTCAGCTCGTTCGTAGTTGAGGATTAGCCAAATATATTGCCTGATTGAGTCACTCTCACCGGATTCAGTTCTTAGCCACCTGGTACTCGTGTACGGGGCTGGCCGCAAGAAGCTCTCCGACTCAAGGTGCTTGTCTCACACGTTAATGGTTAATGGTAAGTAGACCATGATGGAAAGTCGGAATTTAGCGCGTGATTATTGTGAGGAGGCAGAGAGGAGGTGGTCGTGCTTTCCTCTCCCACATATGTAAACCTCGTCTTTCCCGTCTTTGATATCATTTCCCCACTATCATCACACCCTAGCATACCTTGAACACTTCTTTATCCCCTAGACTTAATCTTCAGTAATCCCTTGCTACCGTTAACAATGGTATCCTTCAGCAACTTATTCCTTCTCGCCACAGCTCCGGCAGTGTTCGGCGGACCTCTGTTAGGCCTCCTACCTGATCTGTGCGATTTGTTAGACCCCCTACCTATTCTAGACTGCCCACCTCGTCACTGCGACAAGCATGGCTGGTTGTTCCAGGGCACCAAGCTTATCCGCGTCGACATCGGCACGGGCGAGTTTGAAACGGTGACTACCAATGTTGGCGGCGGCACGGCCATTAACGCCATTGGTTACAACCGCCTGGATAACTTCCTGTACGGGTGCCAAGGCACCAGTAACCAGATCATACAGATTGGCTTAGACGGCTCCTCCAGCGTTGTCGCTAACATAGGGCTCACCGTTCCCATTAACATTGGCGACATCGACGACGAGGGCTTCTACTGGGTCCTCACCTCAAATGGTGCTACCTGGTTCAGGGTCGATCTGCGCCCGGGATCATCGACATACGGCGACGTGGTAGAGACTGGCACAAGCCCCTCGCCTGGACGCGGGGTTGCCGACTGGGTACACTTTCCTATTGCTGGGGACTATCTATGGTCAGTGGGCAGCAACGGGGCGGGTGGCGCATCGCTCCTCCGCTGGGGATTCGATACCCACTCGTGGGAGATCCTTGCCGAGTACCCTGACATGGAAGGAGATTTTGGCGGGCTGTATGGCATTAACAATGGCACGCTTTTCGCCTCCTCAAACGGGAGTGGACGCATATGGGCTTTTTCTATCTTTGACATTACTGCGCCGTATGTCGCTTCTCAGGGCCCTGCGTTCCCGTCCAACGACGGCGCCCGCTGCGTCTCGAACCTTCGGGTCTAGAGCGAGGAAGGCCTTGTTCTTGTCGGGATAGGAAGGACGCCTGTGATGGGGACTGTGGGGCTTACGCCTACGTTAAGTTCCGGATAGGGTGCCCGGGGTCAATAATGTACTGGTTTACTAAACACGTCTTCTGTCCTTCCCTTACCACTTGGCTGTGAGCTCGATGACAAGGTCAACGTTGAGAGAGGGTGCTTGTTACCTCAATAAACGAAGTATATGCGACCTATAATTGTTTCCGTAGCTGAATGAAATAACTCTAAAGCTTTCAGACTATTTGTGAGAACTTTGGGGAAACGAAAATATCACTAGTAAAACAGCAAAGATAAGGCTCAAGGTCCCCAAGGGTTTGTTACATAAGGTGTGACTAACTAGAAGGGAAATTCTGCCGCGGGGTGCAGCTAAAAGTTGTCGTCGGAAATTTTGACCCTAAGCATATGTAACGGCCTGAACCGCTGCGACCAGGGGGAGCGCATGCAGAAGCAAAGACGAACGGCAGAAGGCACTACGATACAAACAACTCTTACTATTACGAGGTAATTCAGACCCGCTTGATTCATCTGAACTATCTATAGCTTCACCAGCCTCTAACTGAGCGTTATAGATCGCCTCAATATCCGCGAACTTCGAATTCGGGCTTAGTTTGACCTTCTTCCTTTCCCTAGGTCTTGCAGCTTCAACCTGTGCCTCAAATGATACAATTTTTTGCTAGGCAGTAGCTAATCAAACCTCTTTTTGTAAAAGGCTTTATGAATCTTTCGGAATAGTAGTCGCTGCGTAGAAGTAGATTGTTCGAGGTCGCTGAATTCGTGTAGCTGGCTATTAAGGTCTCGCGCCTTCGTAGGAGTCGACCACACAATCGCAGACGTATTAGTAGCCCAGTTAGGAATTGGACGGCTGCCAATCGCCCTCTGAGGCATTGAACTGACTATTCCTTTGCTTATCGGTGTTCTCAAGCAGTAAAGGGCTCATACGGGGCTTGGCTAAAGACCTGTTGCTTTCCAGCCACTGCAGATATTCTGACCCGTAATAGCTGCTTGTCGGGCTTTCCTATAGCAGGCTACAAAGTTTCACAATAACCGTTAAATCGACCCACTGGCTGAGATATGCCAGCTCTTTGCGGTAGGCAGTCTTGCATCTAGCCACTATTGAAAGATCACAAAAAACAGTTTTGAAAGTGCAAGAAAATTGTATGGACTGATTTCATACTTCGAAAGTAGAAGTCGCGTGGGATGGGTTGAGTTTAATTTTTGTAGCCGCAAACTTTATTATTCTTCTTAAGTAATTTTATCTATGCTATGTAGTCTATACCTTGAACGACCCCAACTTCTACTCCACGCGGTCCACAATAGCGTCATCTACATCTACCTTCTGCTCTTCTGCTTCTTTTCTCGCCTTCTCCGATTCCTTGAGCTCCTTTGCCGCCCGCTCTTCTCTCTCACTGTATCGATCGCCAAACAGGGCGAAATGAGGTTTCATCATGATCGTATACTTGACAAACTCTTCCATACAATCCACAATGCGCATGCGATTCCCGCTCGGAATCATCCGATTGCTGCCCTCGATGGGATCTGCGGCGTTCTCGTCGGTAAATTGCGTATAAGCCATCGGCACGGAAGACTGGTTCGGTATGACAAACATGCGCATCCAGCGCCCTAGAATCCGCAGTGAATTTACCGCGTTGAACGACTGTGAGCCGCCCGAAACTTGGGCGATCGCCAGCGTCCGACCTTGCGTGGGGCGCACTGAGCCCACGGAGAGGGGGATCCAGTCAATCTGGTTTTTGAACACGGCGGTCTGTGAGATCCGTTAATATTCACCTCCTTACGACTATGCAAGTACGAGATGGTGAGTCTTACCAGATTCCCATGCTGCTCGGCCGAGATCCAAACATGGCCGTCGCTCCAGCGGCTGAGATCGCGGAGCTCTTGTACCTTGGGGTGATTGTGCTGGACGTCGTCTTTTACAGGAAGGCCGGTAGGGTCGAAGACACGGACGTCGCAGCCAAGTCGAAATAGGATACGGGAGGCTTCGAAGGCAAGCAACCGAGAGAACGAACTGAGTATCGCACAAAGGTCAATATTCAGGAAACAGAAAAAAACAAATAACACATCTAAAAGGAAGTTGAGTGATCACGAAGCAATACACTTACCGTTTACGAAGACTTCCATAGAGTACTAGAACCTTGAGGCGCTCGCCATTCTTTTGAATGTCATCCTCCGCTAGTTTTACTGCGGTGCTAAGCTCGAGTTTACTGATCCAGTCCGTAGAAGTGATCTCTGGGCTGAGAAGGAATGGACGATACTCCTTTCGTATCGTTTCGTCGTCTTCCGTTTCGCTCAAGGCGAGGGACCGATATGAGTATGCTGGATCGACATCAAGCCGAGTGACTTCTCGCGCTGCCGAGGTGTTATTCAGATCCCCATTTATAGGCATAGTTCCTGGCAAGGAACCAATTAAACGGTGTCGTTGTAGCTTATGGGAAAATGTAGACGTTATCAGAATACTGGCGCGCACGAATCGCTTTTGGAATAATAGCTATGACGAAATAGATAGTCAGACTTATCTACTTCACAAAACCAGGGATAGTTTCGACTCACAAGTGACCGCGAAACTGCTACGTACGACATATAAGTGACTGAGTAGTAAAAAGTATATATGAGATACTGGTTGACTTGATGTATGGATATACATAACAGGTAGCTTAGTTGCGTACATATGGTCGAGTATGGAAGGTATTAAACTTTCATCGAGAAATGTCACTCTCTAATGCTGATTGGTTAGTATGAAATAAGCTTAAATTATGGCGATTAAATCCACGAATCTAAGGCTCACATGCGTCGTTTGGCTTAGTAATCTGGTATTCTGCGTTATTGAAACGTGACATCCTGGCGGGTGACATACCGACGACAATAACATACTGACGGGTGACATATCGATATAAACTTATCCTTACTCATAGAATCTCTGCCTTGTCCGCCTCACCTCTAGTCTACGTTCAATTTACAATGCCCAATAAGAAGGATGGACGCAATGCATTTGAACCTAGCCACGATAAGGAACGGAGCCCCTGCAATAAACATGTCGTAAACTATTTTCCTTCGAATAATAATGCTGAACTTCCTCCTGGCAGTGAATTTACCTTGCCGCCTTCTTCAGCATCAATTGTTTCACCTCGGGTGTTGTCGTTATATGACCCAGAAAACCCAACACTGCATCCAAATGAAGTGTGGTGCGCCCTAATTTGCAACGATCTTATTGTATTTGGGTATTTTCTTGAGAATGACATCTACCCGAATGCCACAAAATGTTGACTTCGACTACACTGGCGGTCTTCAAATATTTTCGATGGCAATGGTGGTTTCACCGATCCTGATGGTCATCGCCCGTAGGTATGGGATTCACACACCGATGCTAAGACATCACTTTTAAGACCACAGGATTCATCGCAGCTTCATTTGTAACAGTCATTTGGCACCTCTACCATATTCATCTTTCTCCACATAACTTCTTTGGAGGCAGCCCCTATTTTCTCCAACTGCGTGAGCACATGAGGTTTGTCGCCTGAAGTAAATAAGTAAATAAATTAAAGGGAAAAATTGGGATATTTGTAGGTTCAAGCCATCATCCCCCTTGTCTTCATGCCGAGAATGAAGTGCTTACCTAAACTCACTTACTGTTGCTTATCTGAACCGGGCGCTGCTTGAGTATTTGATCGACAAATACTCCAAATTACTCCGCAGCGGTACCTTGGGAAGTATTGCGTGCTAAATGTCCACAAACTATGATATTTTCAGGGGGAGCCGTGAACCCCCTCCCCTTTTGTAAAACCAGAGTCCTCAAAGCGCCCAGTAGACCCATACGCCTGGTCCGCGAGCCAGCCCAATGAAGGTTGGCGCCGAAATCAAAAATTCCCCTCATTATCAATCAGCCGCGCTATGGCCAGGCTCTTTGTCCTGTAATCCGCGGTCAGCGCCCAAATCCAGTGTTTTGCTCGACGGGAGCCTAGGCCGCGCGTAGGCAGGGGCTCTTATGTAAATTTTAGTGATGCCCCATCCTTGACACACCCATCCCACCTAATCCCACCCTGGGTTGGTGGAGCTTATCAGCCTTTAAGGTATGCGTAGATACGCGCGTTTGTTGGGGACAATCTCCAATGGAGTGGAGTCGAAGGGGTATGAGAGATGATGGGAAGATCCAGAACCTTGAGGGAATTTCTGGGCTTTGCGGGATTTCTTAGCGCCGCCGTGATGCCGTGACCCGCAAATTTAAGAATAGAATGAGACTTTGAATGTCAGACCGCTACGTTGACGAAGAGGAGGAGGATTCCTGAAATGGCTGTAACGTGGCATCTTCAAGGGTCTGTTGTCCGAGAATGTTTGCTTTTTGAGTCAAGCTTATCAGTTGGAAATAGCTTTTGGCAATGTGAGAGTCTTCCTTTAGGAAGAAGGATTTCGCGCAATTAGGCCGATCTGATCGACATCATCTCTAAACCCCACAGTGAAAATAGAGGGGTAGACTGCGAGAGTCAAATATGCATGGAAGGATTTTCGGCAGCTCCAAACCTTCTGCTACGCTGCGAGGCTACGATTAGCGGACACCCAGCGGCGCACCAAGCATAATATTCTGACGAGCGGGGATCAGATTGAGTAAGAAAAAGGAGATCAGTGGGGTATGGAGAAGGGGTTCTTGGACGCCCAGAACAGATGCCGAGCCAAGTGAATTTCTTAAAATCGAGGGAAAATGAAGTAAAAATTCAGACGGCATGACCCGCAAGGAATTTCGACCTACCCTTGTTTCCAGCCACAGATCGAGATAAGATGCTGACGGAGCGGCTTTGGGTTTGGACGAGGCAGGTTTAGACGAGGATGAAGCAGCGGTCGCCAACATGCTGGACATGGCGGCACCAACCGGACAGTTTCTCCGTGATAGACGGTTACCACTGTGCATTCTTACTCCTCACGGCAGGCGCTGCCCTCTAATACGCTTCCTTCCTTGATTTCTGTTAACGCGCTATGCACACGGCGCCCATCGTCTGCGCTTGGCGGTTCCTCCCCGCTTTCAGTCAGATTTTTGTGGTACTTGTGGAGGTAATAGCGCACTTTTCCGCGCTAGCCTGGCGCTCCCCAGACCCCGGACACGGCAGAAGTCAAGATTTTGTGGTCTTGGACTCTCCTTGGACTTTTCTTGGAGTCTTGGACTCTGCGATGAGCAGAGACTCCATAGGCGTTGGCGCAGTCTCACCGAGATGTGGCCGGAAAAATGGATTGCGATCGACGCCATGTGCGGCATCACCGGTTATGTGGCGTTCAAGGTGTCTTGGCCTCTGAGCACTGATTATACGAAACCGGAAGGTGGTCCGACGTCGCTGCGTGAATTGATCATATTGAGGATGTTGGACTGAGGATGTTGAGCTGTGAATAGGTACAATTGAAACTAGCAGGCGTCTTTACTGATTGCATGTACAGGATCTCTGCTCCTGCATGATGGTGATGGGTAGTCGCGTTCGCTCCTCGTGGAATATCTAAGACACGACATAACATACAGAACAAGACGGCATTGTATGTACTACTGACCCGTGATTGCTGTCAGCGATAAATATTGGTTACCCCGCAATAAAGATCTCACAAAATTATGAGCTGTGAATAGTCGTCGTGAGTACTCTAAACTCCTGCATTCCGCTGATCGAAGTTAACAGACAAACTACCAATCAAAACCCTAGCTACTTTAGGCTAACTGGCACTCAGCAGCCTTCCCCGCACACGGCCTATGACAATTAAGTGCCTAGAGTTGACTAAGGTTGACAAGCCGAAGGATCAATTTATGTGTGTTGGGATGTTTGATAAGAGGGTTGCACCAATGGGCACTCTATTGAACGGTACTGGTCGAGTAGCAGCGGTACGTGAGATTTAACGCGCCGGGATGTGGTCATGGGCGTTGTGTGGCGCATGAGGCTCACGCCAGGGCTGGTTCACATTGCTATTCCCCAACGACCCGCAAGCATCAATCCATCTGTCTGCCTTAGAAGAGGTTCGTGGCCGTTGACGACCGCTGTGACTCTCCGAACTTATTATCGGTTTATTCTGAATATAGTAAATAACCAATCCTATGCACCCATTATGCAATAGGTTGATTTTGTCACCAGCCAAGAGAGGAGACCAACCGCCAAGTGTCAGCTTTCGAACCTCTTTGAGTCAAACAGCGAAGGGATGAGAACGCCAACATAATATGGTACGAGTGGCCCATATACAACGTTGAATGACCCACTGGTACAAGCTGTCATGACTACAGTTGCCATGAAGCCACAGGAATAACGGCACCTACATGATCGCCCGACCCTTGCAATGGGAGGCTGGGCGCACCACTGTACCATAAGGGAAGCAGCCGATCAGGCAAGGAGTGTTGGTGCAAAGGAATCCCCTTTCTCCACATCCCCAATCCCCAGCATGAGCGAGTGGCCCGATGCCTCGCCGCTCTCCACCCCGTCCCCTCTCTCACTATCGCTGGCGTCCTTTGATACTACCTGTCCACGAGGCAGCGTTACAGAGGTGCCATTCTTTACCACAAGGGGTATCCCGGTTTGTTTATCTCTCGTGCAGCAGATGACGATGGGGCGCGCTTGGTGATGCAGTGCCCAGGAACGCAATATGGCTAGCCTACTTGATTCGTTGAGTACGACAGTTCGTACATCCATGGCTGGCCAAGTCAGGGACTTCTTAGCCATACCACCCACCCATCATACCTTGCGGGGTGTGGGGTGCGGAGTACAGACTGTGCGGAGGTCTCAGTGATAGCTTCCGCCAAGAATTCCTGTCGACCGCCTGGAGGAAAATCTTTATATACCCCAGACATCTGCCAGCTTTTCCAGGACCTCACATGCAACCTCCCCCGCCTTCACATTGCCCTCTCAGCCGATGAACTGAGAGAAAATATGGCGCCCGAAATCGCAACTTCGAGGACCATCCAGGACATACCTGATGGGCCAACTTCCGAGTATGAGCGTCTTAGAATTCCTGCCTTTATGTTTACTGACACGTCGTCACAGAGAGTACAAGCGCACATCCTCTGAAGAGGGTCGCCACACTGATCATATCAACTTAAATGCGAATCTTGAGGCGAGGTAAGCATTTTTGTTATGATTTCCGCGTCCGAAGCTATTCTCAGATGAGGCTGGCGCATTTAGCACGTGAACGTGCTAATATTTGCGCAATGCCTTCGAATCTTCACTATGTTCCGATGTAGGGACTGACGATTAATCTAGGATCCAAAATCCCCTCGCGTCAATTCCTAGGGAAGCTCTTTTGCGCCAAGTCGACGCTTTCGCTGAGGAGAAAGGGCTTAGTGAGCACTCTGCTCTTATCCGCAAGGGCGCTCTTGTGGCGCAAGACCCGACCAACTATGAGGACATCGAAGGCGAATACGCCCTCACCCCCTTGGAAATTGAAGAACTCCGCAATGAAGTCCTCCACAAATGGCGTCAGCCAAGAGCCCTCTACTTCACCATCATCACTTGTTCTATCGGTGCTGCTGTGCAGGGCTGGGATCAAACTGGCTCCAACGGTGCAAATTTGGCTTTCCACGAAGTCTTCGGCATCAATGATAACTCGCTTCGCGACACATTCATCGTTGGTGTCGTGAACGCTGCGCCATATATTGCCAGTTCCTTCATCGGCTGCTGGATGTCTGACCCGCTGAACTACTACTTTGGTCGTCGAGGAGCAATCTTCTTCTCTGCTATCTTCTGTCTCTTCCCGGTCATCGGCTCTGCATTCACACAAACCTGGGAAGAGCTATTGGCTTGCCGCCTGCTCATGGGAATCGGTATGGGTGCCAAGGCATCCACCGTCCCCATCTACGCCGCTGAAAACAGTCCCGCCTCAATTCGTGGCGCCCTCGTCATGACATGGCAGCTGTGGACAGCCTTTGGTATCTTTGTCGGATTCGCCGCCAACCTCGCTGTGGCTGGGACCGGCGCCATCTCATGGCGCCTACAGCTCGGGTCTGCCTTTATTCCAGCTGTGCCTCTGCTCGTTCTCATCTACTACTGCCCGGAATCACCGCGTTGGCTGATGAAGAAGAATCGATATCAGAAGGCGTACGACTCGCTGCTGAAACTACGAAATAATCCGCTCCAGGCCGCTCGCGACCTGTACTACATCCACAGCCAGCTTGAGATCGAGCAAATGATCATTGGCGAGAGCAACTACGTCACGCGCTTTATTCAGCTCTTCACGATCCCGCGAGTCCGCCGGGCGACCCTCGCATCCTTCACAGTCATGATTGCGCAGCAGATGTGCGGCATTAACATCATCGCGTTCTACTCGTCGTCTGTATTCGAGGAGAACGGTGCTTCTAACTTCCAGGCGCTCCTCGCCTCCTTCGGCTTCGGTCTCGTTAACTTCGTCTTCGCCTGGCCCGCCATATGGACCATCGACACCTTCGGTCGCCGCACTCTCCTCCTCTTCACGTTCCCGAACATGGCTTGGTGTCTACTCGCCGCGGGACTCTGCAGTCTCATCCCCCTCTCGAACATCGCTCATCTCGCTACCGTGGCCATGTTCATCTACATCTTCGCCGCCTTCTACAGTCCCGGTGAGGGCCCCGTTCCCTTTGCCTACAGCGCTGAGGTATTCCCATTGTCCCACCGCGAAGTCGGCATGGGCTGGGCCGTCGCTACCTGCTTTTTTTGGGCTGCTGTCCTGGGTATTACATGGCCCACCATGGTCAATGCCATGACCACCACCGTAAGCCACATCCCATCCTCCTCCCCCAATCCGTGAACCCCCTAGCTAACCTATCCTCAGGGCGCATTTTGCTTCTACGCCGGTCTTAACATGATTGCATTTGTCATGATCTTCCTGTGGGTCCCCGAGACAAAGCAGCGCACACTCGAAGAGCTGGACTATATCTTCGCCGTACCGACTCGCACGCACATGCACTACCAGGTCACCAAGGCGCTGCCATGGTTTTTCAACAAGTACATCATGCGCCGCGACGTGGTGCTCGAGCCGCTCTACAAGTTCGATACCAACAGCCACAATGATCGCCTTGACGAGATGAAGGCCAATGATGCAGCGAGAAAGGAGAGGAGGGAGAAGGCTGCGGAGGGCGGGATGAGCACATCCCCGTCAGCGTCCGCGGACCAGGTGGAGGTGGTTACCAAGGAGTAGATGTGTGGTGAAGGTTGAAGGAGGGATAGACTGGGGATAGAGTGTTAGGGCAGGATGGCGTGGGGGGTTTTAATTCACGATACTACTTTTATTAAATCACATTTGTTTCCTGCACTGTTTGTTCCTAGTGACTTTGTAGCCTTATAAATACTAATAACGTAAAGAATAGAAGCATATCAGTTGCAAAGCAGAGCCAACAGGGAGAGATAATATGAGATGAGAGCAAAGTTGGGATGACTTAGATGTCACTGTTGCTTCTCTCCTTGCTGCCACGCAGTTTTCTTGCTACCGCGCAATATTTCTTGTCACCGTGTAGCTTGTCGCCGCGCAAAATTGCCGCCGCCACCCAGCCTTTCGTTTCTGGCGCAGCACCCCCCGCAGTTAAGGTAGCTAGCTCCTCCCGGAAGAACTTCTTTAGTTCTTTTGTTGTGGGTTGAAGCTCCATTGCTTCGATGCTGGCTCTCTGGGCCCGGACAAGTTCTCTAATGCCGTCTAAGGTAGCCACAGCTTTCGTAGTCGCTACTGTAGGTCCAAGAGCCCGGCCTTTCATTATTGGTATTAGCTTATTTTCCGTGTTAGCCGTCTTTATTTTGGATAGAAGAGGGGGGAGAAGAGCGAGAGGAAAGTGTGAGGGCATGATATACACATAACCAGGTTTGACGACACGAAACGGAGCTCACTAGTAATTCAAAACGCTCCTTGCTATCTATGCAGATGATATACACAACTCCCCTCATTTTTTCCCCACAATACTCCCATACCCCAAACCTATGTCGGCGCAGGAAACTCATCCTCCAGCTTCAACCGTACAAGCACATTCATACTCAACAACTCCTGCACCAACAGCTTCGCCGCATACGGCATCACCATCCTGGCCACCCCTCCACGTCTACACGTCTGACACCACCCTTGATACCCCATCAACCCACACCTCTCACACACATCCACCTCATGGGCATCAGAACTCAACATCAACCGCTCCAACAGCAACTGACTCGCACCATACGCAATCAAGCAATCACGTTCCATCTCCCCCAATCTCAGCCCACCCTGCCTCGACCTTCCCTCCGTCGGCTGCCTCGTCAGAATAGCACGCGGACCACGCGACCGCGAGTGCAACTTATCCTGCACCATATGCTTAAGCTTCTGATAGTAAATCGGCCCCATAAACACATACGCCGGCAGCGGCTCCCCCGTAATCCCACTCGTCAGGTACTCCTTCCCCGCATACGCGTACCCGGCGTCCACGAGCCCCTGCCCCATCTCCTCGACCTTCGACCCGCCGAAACACGTCCCGTACTCGTAGGAGCCGCGGATGATGCCGGATTTGCCGGATAGAAGCTCGAGCATCTTGCCGACTGTCATGCGGGAGGGGAAACCGTGGGGGTTCATGATGATGTCGGGGGTTATGCCGGAGTCGGCGAATGGGAGGTCCTGGGCGGGAGCGATGAGCCCGACGACACCCTTTTGCCCGTGGCGGGAAGAGAACTTGTCGCCGAGCTCAGGGCGGCGGGTTTGTCGTGTTTGCACTTTGATGACTGTGCTTTCGTTTTCGGTTTGCGAGATAAGGATTTTGTCGATGTAGGCGGGGTCGGGGAGCCGGTAGGACATGGATGCATCTTTCATGTCTGAGCTACGCCCGGAATCGGAACCGATACCTGTTGAGGAGGTGTTGAGGGGAGTCTCCTTCTTGACATACACGTCGCCGTTTCGCGCAATCTCACCAACGTGAGCCAGCCCGTCGGCGCCGAGCAGCTGATGCTTCTCAATGGGCACAGTGGCGCCGTCGGATGCGCGAACCTCGAAGTCGCGGTCACCGATGCGGTCTGCGCTACGGTTCGCGTACTTGAGAAGCTTGGTGGCGTACTTGCGGAGGACCTGGCAACGACCGAAGCCGCGGTCCAGGGAGGCGCGATTGAGCACCAAGGCATCCTCAATATCGTATCCGGAATACGACATGACAGCCACGATGGCGTTTTGGCCAGCGGGCAGCTTGTCATAGCGGATTAGCTCGATGGTGCGAGTTTTGACGAGAGGAGCCTGTGGGTAAACCATCAGGTAGAGGAGGGTGTCGATACGTGCGAATTGGTTGTAGGCGATTGCGCCGATGGCTTGCTTACCCATAGCACATTGGTAGGTATTACGTGGGGATTGGTTGTGGTGGGGGTAGGGAATGAGACCGGCGACAGCGCCGAGGATGGTGAAGGGCTCGATCTCGAGATGCGTGGTAGCAGGGGTGATGGCGGGTTCGTATAGGGCAATCATCGCGTCGTTCTCTTCGTTGCAGTCGATGTACTCGACGAGGCCGCGGTAGAGAAAGTCGTCGAACTCCATGGTGCCATCGCGCAGGGCCGCGAGGTGGTGGTCCTTTATCCGCGGCACGCCGTTTGTAACAATGATAAGGGGGCGACAGATGCGGCCTTCGTCAGTGGCGATGTGAACTGAGCTCGTGTGGTGGTTGATGTAGCAACTCACGAACTCGGACACGCGGCCCGTACGACGGAAAGTCTTGAAGCCCGCGAGGAAGGCCTTTGGTTTCCTTGTCAAGGCTAGGGGCGTACCGTTGATGAAGATAACATATGCACCATCGTCGTAGATCTCCTTTCCACTCATGGACACAATGTCCTCAGCGCCGAGAACAAAGACCAGCTTGCGCACCGGCTCCTCATCGTCGTTGGTCGTAATATGCGTCATGAGCGCCAAGTTCTTGACGAGACCGCAAGCCTCACCTTCGGGCGTATCGGAGGGACACAGCATACCAAATTGCGAAGGCTGCAGCGCACGAGGACCGGACACCTTACGAGTCTTCTCGAACTGCGAACTAATACGCGTCATCATACCCAAGGCGGCGATATAACTCAACCGACTCAGCACGTGCGTGACACCAGCGCGCTCCATCTTGAAACGCTTCAAACTCCAGTTTCCGGTCGAGATGGCGCGGTTCATGCCCTGCGTGATGTAGTTGCCGTGCGACTGCATGTGCTGGTAGGCGTCAAACTCATTGGTGCGGTTCGGCTTCTTGAGCACCTTGTCGATGTTCATCTTGAGGTCCGAGTTGAACTTCTTAAACAGATCCTCAAAGAGGAGAGAGAGCAGCTGACCTGCCAACTCTAGACGCTTGTTACCGACGTAATCGCGGTCGTCGACCAGCTTCGGGTCGTGCATCGCCATCAGCACACGCCGAACCATGAAGCACACATACAGCGCCTTTGGTCTGAAATCCAGTCCCACGACGGGGACATGCGTGATAACAATATTCGCCAGCGCTTCGAGCCCATCCTGTGCAAAGTTCCGCCGTTGCGGCTGCCCGAATCTGCTCTTCCCCATCTTAACCCTTCCTCCGATCCACTCCAGCGCCTGCTGCTGCGAGAAGATGCCCAGCTTGGCCGCCTCCTCGAAATTGACAGCGAAGTCATCCTGGTACGTCGCATCCGTTCCGGCAACCAGCAGCAACATCTCGTGGTCTGATTGCACACCCATAGCCTTCAGAGCAATGACAATCGGCACCGCCTCCGTGAGGACGTTGTGCTGGAGATATATCCTCTCCTTCTTCATCACCACATAACTCTTCGATTTCCGCTCATGGGTCGAACTCGTCACCGATGCCGAGACCATCGACTTCTTCGCATCCGTCTCCACAATAACGCGATTCTTGCTAAGTTGCTCCTGCACGAGAATCACCTTCTCCGTCCCGTTGACGATAAAATATCCTCCGGGGTCCAAGGCGCACTCGTTCATGTATGCAAGCTGGCCATCGTTGCGTCCTGTCAGCCGACACTTGGAACTCTTCAACATGATGGGCATGCGGCCGATGGGAATGCCGCGGCGAGCGACGATGCGCTTCCCGCGCACATATTTGATGTCCACGAAGATGGGAGCGGCGTAGGTGAGGTCGCGCAGCCGACACTCGTTCGGAGTGACATCGTTCAGGGGTTTGCGGTCGTCATAGTCGAGGCGTTCTGGAGCTCCGACTCGGATGTCTGTATATCTGTGAGGGTTCGAGGTTAGTGGTCTGCGAAAGAGTATTCTAGGAAGTCTTAGGGAGAGACGTACTCAAGCCAGAAGGTATTATCGACGTCACTCCGGACGAACTTATTCGCCTTCAGAATATCCTTAATCTCATGGTCGACAAAATAATTGAACGAGTCGATATGCTGCTTAACCAGTCCCTTCACCTTAAGAAAGGCGGGTAGGAGATTCCATTTATCCTGTAAAACAACCCGTCATCAGTACCGTGGTCGCATTGAAAAGTTTTTGAGAAATCCCATACCTTCGCCGTATCAATGGGATCTGTCAAGCTTTTCCCGCCATAAAACGGCTCTAGAAGCGCCTCAAATCCCTATATTTCGTCACTTGTCAGCCACCCATTCTCTCTTCGTTTGGAGGGGCAACGGTCATCGTCCCAGAGCAGTGCACATACATCATTCCCGACCGGCCGTTGCGCTGCCGCTCTCTCCCTCCTCGCCGCTTGCGCAGGTGTCTCTTCCGTATTTATATCAGCGCCCCTTGTCGCCGCCTCAGGCTTTGAATTTGTCAGTCCCAGCCGTGACTCCTCGCGCGGGGTACTCACCTTAGTCGCTGGTACAGCCGCTGCAGCCGGCGCAGCAGCAGCGCGTTTCCTCGGAGGCATAGAACCTTATGTATTCGTCTCTCGTGAGGGTATGTGCTACCTTTCGTCACGGCGCATGGTCGGTGGTTGGGATGCGTGGATTGCGGATATGCGGGCAATCAGTGTTTTGTCGCCCACCATTGGGAAAAGTTGAGGTGAAGCTTGCTGATGGGGCTAAGATAAGATAAGAAATGTGAGATAGGAACGCCTCTGCGTGGTGCAAGGAAAAGGTACGGAGGTACAAGGGGGCGGAACGGAGAATATTTGTTCAGGCACGAGCAGCAGATTAAGGCTGTAAGGCAGCAGGGAGGAGTTGAGTTGAGGGTGGGATGAGAAGGCTAACGGGATACAGACTAGCGTCGGTGGGCATTGAGAGGAGGCAGTGGCGGCTATGGGATTGGCTAGATGGTCTTGCTCACCGCCTCTGTGATTCCCCGCTGGGGGCTGGGAAGGGAGTGGGATGAGAGACAGAGCACGACCAACCCCACGTCGACGGCGGCTTGGCTGCTCGGGTGTATGGTTGCTCGATGAGGGAGGTGGGATGGATGGAGGGGTGGGATGCATATGGTATCGGAGCGGGGTACGAGATACGACAGGAGCTGCGAATTGCCGTCGGTGAGAGGGGAGAGGGAGGAGGGAGGGAGTGATATGAGGAGAGAGCGAGAGCTGACAATTCTCTGATGCTCAAAGTGCTGGCTGTAATGTGGTGGGAGACGGGTGCGAGACATTGAGGAGGGGTAGTACAACAGACATCATCGCGGCACGGCATCCAACTCGTCCACGCCTTAACCTGCGGCTCTGGCTGCAACGCACGTACTGATCCCCCTCCCACTCTCTCCATCGGGACAGACGTGCTGTGTGTGCGCGCGCGAAGCAAGGAAAGCTAGGTGTGCGGAGAGGTGCGGAGCTGCACAGCGCACCGCGGGGTCCATCCATGTCTGAGTCTGCGCCGACGTGCAGCACGCATGAGTCCACATAGGGTAGGGCAGGGCAAGGCGAGGCAAGGAATCAGACGTCTCGTGTTCTGCGAGGGCGATCTTCCACGTCAGTCTCGACTGAGTAACTTACTCTGAGTAACGCAAGGATATGAGAGAGCGACAGCTAGTTTAAGTAAGCACCCTCCGCGCTCTCTGTGTGTCTTGTATCATCACGGCGCTGATTGCGTCCGTCACAGGGGCGCGGCGGCTGCGGCGTGGCGGAACGGAAAGGGTCGCGTAGGGTTCCGGCGTGGGTGGTTGGTGATTGGACGTGTGTCTGTTTCGGGGTATGGTTCGGTGGAAGGGGTTTCGTGGGTGCTCCGCGAGTGCATCTGGGACAGACTGGCAAGACAGGTCTCTGGGTAAGCAGACAAGGAAAAACGTACGAGGGGCGTTTAGAGTTCCTGAAGCGTTTCATCTGCACCGCTATCGCTCAGGTCGCCGCGGGTGCAGCGTCTTTGTCGATGGGGGCGGGGGTGATTCGGCCCAAGTGCGAAGGTAGAGTGCTCTAGTGCGTTGGGTAAATGGATCAATCCCTCGTCTCATCGCCCAAGCGAACAATGGGCTGTCCCGCGCCGTCCCTACTCAGGTTCGCTCGTGGCCAAAGGGCGCAGTGGGCAAGCCTGGGACCGGAGGAAACGTGGGATGGACGGGCACAGTCGAGGTAATATATGTGTCGAGGTAATATAGAGGAGTTGACACGGAGGTTGAGAGCGCGCGAGTCAGAAGCGTGGAGATGGCGTGGGTGACAGCTTGGCTGGGCGGCGGTTGTATCCGTGGTGTACCTGATTCTGCACACGGAGAAGATCCCTCGAAGCCAGAGACGGAGAGGGTGAGGACACCTTTGATCGATATCCTAGGGACTGTAGGCGGATTATATCTGGTCTGAAAGATGTGTATTTGTATGGCCCAGGCCGGATGGTTCTGTTTTGTGGATGTGGTGGAACCGCACAGCAAAGCAAAAGCACAGAGCGAGTACTTGGAGTCTCGTACTCGCCCATTGGCGCCACTGAGATGATGGATCCCCTGCAGCCCCTGACGGGTCGGCGCCTGTTGCCCACCCACCACTGTGTGCCCACCGCTCAATTCAACCATTCAACTTTTGTCAGCCATAGAGTACAGAACGGCTTACAGCCAATGCAGGTGGAGTCACCGAGGAACCTAGGGAATGGCCGGGGGGCGGCTGGAGAAAGTATTTGTGTGAAAAGCAGGTGCTCTGAACGATATAAAGAGAAGGCATGCTGAGCCTGCAATACATATAGTATAGGCCGCCAGGACGAGAGGTTTAAGACACTATACTATAGGAGTATATATGCTTGCCGCTCTAACCTCACATGTCTCGCAGTTTGGGCATGGGCGCGGGCGCGGGCATGGAAGAGTGCCCGACGGCGCTGGGCATATACTAAAGTATAGTATCTCCAGAGTACCACAGAAGGCAACTTTAGTGTGCGCGGTGTGGTGCGGGTGGTGTGGCCGGCGTGTGTTGAGCTGCTCGTCGAGGTACCGTCTATGGTACTTCCAGGATTGTAATTTCGTGGTTCGCGCAGTGCTGTCGAGACACCATCCCCGAGTACCCTCATTATTCCACCTGCGTACTCCCATACCTCGTCGGCCATACCCTACACATAGTTACTGCACAATCCCACATAAAATCATACCCTCAATATAACCTCAATTCTCAGTTCTCGCAGCCTCTCTCCTAGGCTTCTTTAGGACTTCCATTTTGTGCGTCGACACCCCCCAAAAGCCACTCGAGCCCGTCCCCTTCCCATTCCGTGGCCCACTACTGGAGCTTTGCCGAAGGCGGATCCCCAGAAACAGGGGTCCACGATCAACGACCTCTGCACCACACCCAACGTCCACACACGCACAACCTCTCGACTCGATCCTCTTCGCTCTCTACCTCTACCTCCCTCCTCCCACCTCTCTCTCTCTTATCCCCGCCTTCTTCACCTCTATCTCTCGTTGTTTTATTTCCTTGGGCAGAGATTGGACGTCTTCCGTTTGCGACGCCTGGCTCTCCAGGTTGTAAGGGCTCGCGGCGAGACAGTGTAGGAGCATTTTTGTATAACTGTGAGTTGTCCCCTCCCCCAAAGCCGCCAGCGTTCCCCAGCGCCAGTGAGCCTTCTCCTCCCTCCCATGTTGCGTCTGGTCCCCTCGCAGCGCGCCCCAGCCGCAGCGCGCCTCTCTCCCTGAACACGAAGCTGACGCCCTTTCCCACGGCAGTATTGTAGCAATTCCCAGCATGGCATTTTCGAACAGCACGAGCGAGCGGATGGACGAGCTACGCTTCCGACAATCGGTGCGCGGTAGCATCAGCGGCGGCGTCAGTGGCAGTGAGCAACAGGTCCTGGGCCTTGTGTCACCGCCGCGCAATGGCGGGAGCCGTCTGCCTCCGCCTCTGTCGGCCTCGGCGCAGGACGGTCGCGGGTTCACGCTCACGAGGCGATTCACGACGGATTCGGGGAGAGTACCCACTCTTCATTCCATTACCGGGCAGAGAGGAGTGCAGGATGGGCAGGATTATGTGCCTTCGGTAAGCTGGCCCTTGTCCCCTGGACGTGAGAGACCGTGAAGAGTTGTGCGTAGATGCGTGGTGTCTCTTTGTTCGATAAGAGGCTGCGGCTGAGGATTCTGCGGCTGGTGATGGGCCCCGTCGCGGCTTCAATCGATTCCTGAGGCGCTGTTTTGCTAACTTCTGTGATTTAGAACTACCATAAAGTCCAGCTCGTAAGCTTCACCCACCGCGTTTTTTCCTTCAAAATCCCACACAACAACACATCCACGTCCCATCCATACCCCACAAACACATTAGCTTTCGCATCCTTGCTACGAACATCAATCTAGACTCACCACGTCTATGCTGAGCTCTCCAACTGACCCTCACGTAGCTAGAAAAGAAGAAACTAGAATACGAGCGTCTCCGCGAACAGAAACGCCGTTTTGAGGCTGAGATGCAAATCTTGGACCTCCAGCAGCGCCAAGAAGAACAAGAACTCCGACAGATGCAAGAGGACCTCGGGCGCCACCACAACTCCAACACCAACGGCGGCCACCAGTCCGAACCCACTACTCCTCCAGAATATCGCGAGACCAGCTCTGGCTTCCCGACAGTCTTCTCCCGCCCCAATCGTTACTCAACATCTAGCTTGACCTCACCCCTTGGACTGTACAACCGCCCTGGTCGCTCAGCTAGCCAGCTTACTTCGCCGCAGCACGGCTTGATCTCTTCGCGCTACACCATGGACGAGAACGCCATAATCATGTCCAATTCCGGGTCGGCATCCAGACGCAATAGCGAGGATGATGATAAAGAGCAGGCTGTGAGACAGGATCCGAGCAGCCACAGGTCTTCGAACCAGTAAGTTCACTTTCTTCTTACTTTAGATGCTGCTTGTTGTTGTGTTGTGTCAGTTAAATTTTTTGTGGTTCACTGTTGGCGTAGAGGTGGAACCTTAACATTGTGGCTCTTTTGTTGAGAACGGATTCATATTGTGCTTGTTCTTTGACCTTTCTTAAGGCTCTTAGGCAGTCATTCGCCGACCTAGCTATATAACCCCCCCTTCCGAATTTTTTGTGGTTCACTGTTGGCGTAGAGGTGGAACCTTACCATTGTGGCTCTTTTGTTGAGAAGGGATTCATATTGTGCTTGTTCTTCAGCCTTTCTTAAGGCTCTTAGGCAGTCATTCGCCGACCTAGCTATATAACCCCCCCTTCCACCCTCTTTCAACTTTTTACATACTTGCTCAATCTTCAACCCAATTCCAACTTTCTACAATTGCTTTGGCTTTCTGTTGCAGTACAACAGACAGCTACAGCACAACTTCACATAGACAATTATAAAGCGCCAATTGTTCTTTGATTTGCTGCTATCGATCTTACTTTTAACACAACAGTTACAAAGAACCAAGAAGCTAACAACATGGCTAGCCACAACAGATACTCAATGCCTGTGACCAAGTCGCGCAATGGCGTTCAGGATATGCTGTCGCTGGACCAGACCAACACCACTCGTTTCCTTTTCGGTGATGAGGATGCTGGAGCACCCTCTTTCAACTTTTTACATACTTGCTCAATCTTCAACCCAATTCCAACTTTCTACAATTGCTTTGGCTTTCTGTTGCAGTACAACAGACAGCTACAGCACCACTTCACATAGACAATTATAGATCGCCAATTGTTCTTTGATTTGCTGCTATCGATCTTACTTTTAACACGACAGTTACAAAGAACCAAGAAGCTAACAACATGGCTAGCCTCAACAGATACTCAATGCCTGTGACCAAGTCGCGCAATGGCGTTCAGGATATGCTATCGCTGGACCAGACCAACACTACTCGTTTCCTTTTCGGTGATGAGGATGCTGGAGGTCCAATGGATTCCAAGAACTACCTGCAGATGCATGCAACTGATGAGAACTTCCCTATCCTAGTTCGTGGAGAGCACCCCCAGAACGTAAGTCCCCAGATCGATCTACCACTGCAAACGGTGCTCACCGCCTCCTGCAGTTATCCACCTCATCCGCCGCTCTTGACCTGGCCTCTGGCCAATCCTCCACTACAGAGTCTACTGGCTGGTCGTCGTTTTCCCTATCCTTGTTCGTGGAGAGCACCCCCAGAATGTAAGTCCCCAGATCGATCTACCACTACAAACGGTGCTCACCGCCACCTGCAGTTATCCACCTCATCCGCTGCTCTTGACCTGGCCTCTGGCCAATCCTCCACTACAGAGTCTACTGGCTGGTCGTCGTTTGGACGCCACCGTGCTGGCCAACAGAGCCTGCCTGCCAACCATATAACCCAGAGCTCCTCCAGCCAGAACGGCAACTCCAGCACCATGAACGGCTCGGCCGCGCAACAGAACTCGACCCCTCTTGAGTCGCCACTCAAGGTCCGCACCCCCAACCGTTATTCGCAGGACCTTAAGTACTTCGCCGAACAGGACAAGTCTCAGGTCACTTCACCCACGAGCCAGGTCCAGATGACGCCTCCGAAGTTGCAGACGTCGTATTCTGCCAA
The DNA here is from genome assembly GCA_000750875.1 of Pseudogymnoascus sp. VKM F-4517 (FW-2822). Classification (NCBI taxonomy): domain Eukaryota; kingdom Fungi; phylum Ascomycota; class Leotiomycetes; order Thelebolales; family Thelebolaceae; genus Pseudogymnoascus; species Pseudogymnoascus sp. VKM F-4517 (FW-2822). The sequence goes on from JPKA01001602.1 coordinate 27,898, forward strand.
CGATGTGCCAACGATGAAGTCAAACGGCGGCAACGCTGTTGGCAACACACCACAGAAGACCCAGTCTCATGCGCAGCAACACTTCCACAACCACAATGCTAGTCTGGGCCGCATCCCACCCAACGCAGTCAACAATAGACAGGGTCGTGAGGTCAACAGTGGTGAATCTACCCCGGTCCGCGAGGTCACAAACGGCGGCTACCAGTCCATCCAGTCTGCGCTCCAGGCCAGCGCTCCTCCATTCGGGCCTTCTGTCACCCAGAGCTCTGTCCCAAACAACCAGCCGGCCGTCACCCAGGCAGGTGCCACCCCATACGGAATGCAGAACTACTACAACCAGTATAACATGCCTATGATGACCATGGCAATGCAGAACATGCAGTTGGCTCAGCAGGCATACCCACAGAGCGCCTATGGCGACTACGGTGTACCACCAGTCTACCAGAACAATGCGCCGCGCGATAGCCAGGCTAGAGTTATCCAGCAGCGCCGCCAGAATGACGGTGAAGCCATGAACAGATTTGCCAATGTTGCCTTGGAGTCCCTTGGCGGCGAGATCTACAGCCTGTGCAAGGACCAGCATGGATGCCGCTTCCTCCAGAAGAAGCTCGAGGAGCGCAACGCCGAGCAAATTCACATGATCTGGCTGGAGACCAACCAGCACGTCGTGGAGCTGATGACTGACCCCTTCGGCAACTACCTCTGCCAGAAGCTGCTTGAGTTCTGCAACGATGAAGAGCGCACCGTGCTCATCGAGAACGCTTCCCAGGATCTCGTTCGCATTGCGCTGAACCAGCACGGCACACGCGCCCTCCAGAAGATGATCGAGTTCATCTCGACCGCTGGCCAGATCCAGACAATCATCGAGGCTCTCCGCTACCAGGTGGTCGAGCTGATCCAGGACCTCAACGGCAACCACGTCATCCAGAAGTGCTTGAACAAGCTCTCACCGCTCGATGCGCAGTTCATCTTCGATGCCGTTGGACGTCACTGCGTTGATGTCGGTACGCACCGACACGGCTGCTGTGTTCTCCAGCGCTGTATTGACCATGCGAGTGGCGAGCAGAAGGCCTGGTTGATCCGCCAGATCTCCAACAACGCGTTCACTCTCGTCCAGGATCCCTTCGGAAACTACGTTGTACAGTACATCCTCGATCTCAACGAGCCCGTCTTCACCGAGCCCCTCGTTGCCATGTTCGCCGGCCGCGTCGGACAGCTTTCCCGCCAGAAGTTCAGCAGCAACGTCATCGAGAAGTGCCTGCGCTGCGCCCAGGAGCCAAGCAAGGATATGCTCATTGAAGAGATGTTGGCCACGCCCGCCGATCTTGAGCGCCTCCTTCGTGACTCCTTCGCCAACTACGTTGTCCAGACTGCCCTCGACTACGCCAACCCGGCTATGAAGACCCGTCTCGTCGACGCTATCCGTCCTATCCTCCCGCAGATCCGCACCACGCCCTACGGCCGCCGTATCCAAGCCAAGCTCCAGGGTGCTGAGGGCCGTCCGGCGATTGCCACCAACGGTGCTGCTGGCGCCGCTCAAGCCACCGAGACCGCCTCCCAACAGCAACTCCCGCTGCGCCAGCTCCATGCGCGCTCTCTGTCCAATGCTAGCGCGACGGCCTTCCCCAACGGCAATGCGGTTGGTGCCTATGGCGCAGGCGGCTTTGCACCCTCCACTCGTGCCCCAGTCACCGTGTTCCCAAGCAGCACGCAGATTGCCACGGCTGGCATCTCCGCACAGGGGTATGCGGGACCACCACCCCCACCTCAGCAGCCAGGTAATGGGTATCCATTTGGCCGCGGCAATGGCGCCCAGGGTGCCCAGGGTGTGCAGTCCCCCCAGCAGCCACAGCAGCAGCAAGGAGGTCAGCAGCAGGCCCAGCAGGGGAACTACTTCTAAAGGTGCCGATCTGGTAACTCAATCAAGATATCGACGATTTTCTTCTTTTCAGCAAAAACACTAAACTTGTAACGGTACGAGCGCATGCATGCACAGAGACTCCCCGTCGCCGCCGCCACCACGACTTCGGTCATTTTTTCTTCATTCTCGGCGACCAGCGTAACGGGGGGGATTTTTACATTATCACGATTTTCACGAACGAACGGACGCACGAAAAAGACATTGTTACACTAGTTCCCCCACCTCTTTTACCTTACCACCAAAACACACCAGCGCGCACGTTTCTCCTCGGAAGGCTCAGAGCGCATATTTTTCTTCTCTTTCTTGCTACCAACAAAAACGTACCGGACAGAGCGGATAGATGGCTGGATCAACTCCCCGGGAGCCGCACTTCTTCGAGCTCACGTCTCCTCATTCTTCTGTACCATAGCGATGCCGCCGCACCCCTCGAGGAGAATCCGCACCAGCGCGCGCGCAAGCACACCTACCTTACTACCAGGCTCTCACAACCCTTACTGTACAACGGGTGACATACTTGGCCCTTACTTCGGTTCGAGACGAAATTAGAAACGGACAAGGGG
>JPKA01001616.1:0-10022 GCA_000750875.1 Pseudogymnoascus sp. VKM F-4517 (FW-2822)
GTTTCAGAAGCAGCTTCGTAACTTTAGGTATTGGTTTGGGTATCGAAATCTGATTAAAGTAGCAAACGATATAGAGGCTTATGAGGGGAGATAGAGGCCTTTATATACTTACCAGACAGCCCCGCGAACCACAGTTATGACCAAATATACTCTAGTCTGGTCAGAAATTGGTGAGACGGTGCGCTCATGCGTTATGACGAGGTGTCTTTCAACTTGCCGTACAAGATGATCTACAGACGCAGAGTTCGTATTCTTCGTACGTACAGTATCGGAACAGCTTCGAAGAGAACCCTCCCCAATCTAGAATCAATCCGCTTGGGCGCAATATTGAATTCTCGTAATATTAATATATTATGCCTTCTAAGGGAATTGTGACCTATATTAAAGTGGTGATATTATACCTCCCATATTTCTCAACCTTGTGTTCCCCTCGGCTGCTATACCAGGGATTTCGTGATCATAGGTATGTTGGTAGTTAAAGTTAATGTTCTATTGTATCCAGTCAAGGGACTGTCAATGGCAGTTCTCTACGTTATGTTCCTGACTTACTTGCTATCCGTCCTGGTACAGAAACCAGATAATTTGGTGGTAGCTCGAGGTATGGACCTGCTGTGGCGGTGTAGCACAGCTCTGAATAACCTGCTTCTGCAAGGACTTCTTCCGAGTTTGACTGTGAACTGGTATCCCTTGAACCTAGATTGTTTCTATCAGGTGATCGCAAACACAGGTACGTCACTCTCCACCAGTACTTGCACCGATTGAGACACTGACATACGCTCATCAGCTTATGCCGCAGGGGATAAACTCGATACGAGAGGCTAGACATGCTCTAAACTGGTGTGCAGGGTCGAGCGAGGAAGAACCCCAGTTATTATCGTCCTGCGCCATACCCGTATCGACAAGAGAGAGGTTGCACAGTTAGAAAACGAGGAACTGCTCATCAGCTGATGCTGTAGGGGACAAACTCGATACGAGAGGCTAGACGTGCTCTAAACTGGCGTGCAGGGTGGAGCGAGGAAGAACCCCAGTTAATATCGTCCTGCGCCCTACCGTATCTAAAAGAGAGAGGTTGCACAGTTAGAAAATGAGGAACCGCTCATCAGCTGATGCTGCAGGGGACAAACTCGATACGAGAGGCTAGACATGCTCTAAATCCGCTCTTGCAACGGGCGCTAGCGAGCTTGTGCCGAACGGCACAGCACTGTACCGAGGCAAGGATTTCTCGCGCACCCCAACCAGCAGCACGCTTTTGTATTAATCGCTCCCACTGCGCCTGTCGTTTCTATTTTCCTTAACTTGTCTCCGCCTGCTTTCCTCGCACCTTTTGCATTACTACATCCGCATCCTGCATCCGCATGCTTGTTGAAAGAACTAATGTGAGCGCTTCTAGGTACCTTTTGGCCGTATCGGCCAGTCCCAGGGTCGATTTCATCTTGTCCCCCAGTCCATGATATAGGTAAGAGACCAACGACCGTTCATGGCCTTCGAATCCTTTTGCTAGTGTTTTGAATCTAGAGATAAAATCCTTGTGCTAGTGTTTTGAATCTAGAGATATAATCTTCAATAGAGCCGTCCTGACGACATGTTTCGAGTTGCTGATTTTCAATCTCCTGTACATAGCAAGAATTTGGAGTTTCTACTGGGTTCAAGCTGAAGATGCTCGGGTATTGAATCCTTTTGCTAGTGTTTTGAATCTAGAGATATAATCTTCAATAGAACCGTCCTGACGACATGTTTCAAGTTGCTGATTTTGGCCAATCTCCTATACATAGCAAGAATTTAGAGTTTCTATTGACTTCAAGCTGAAGATGCTCGGTTTTTCTGATCGGTCTTTCGAGATGAGCAAATCCTTAATCTCATCTCGCAACCCCGCATGGGAATGAGCGGTCAGCGCCGCATCGTTCCATTTTGAGTTTGCAGTAGCTGATTGAAAGTCAGAAGCGTATTCATCGATAAAGCCGTTCTGGGTGATGTCCATCAGCTTTGCACTCATCTTGAAAACCATGTATCTCAGCAAGTTGTAAGGAATGAGCGGCCCGCGCCGCATCGTTCCATTTTGGGTTTGCAGTAGCTGATTGAAAGTCAGAAGCGTATTCATCGATAAAGCCGTTCTGAGTGATGTCCATCAGCTTTGCACTCATCTTGAAAACCATGTATCTCAGCAAGTTGTAAGACGACAAGCCAATAACAAGTAGAGTTGTGAAGGAAGGGCCGGAATAGTACGACCGGGTGCTTGGCAGCTATTACTCTCAATGTCCCGCAGTCACACGCATCCTCTCCGAAAGAGTGCTAAGCAACAAGGAAATATACCGAAACGCAGTCTACAACGAGATCAACAAGTAGAGTTGTGAAGGAAGGGCCGGAATAGTACGACCGGGTGCTTGGCAGCTATGACTCTCAATGTCCCGCAGTCACACGCATCCTCCCCGAAAGAGTGCTAAGCAACAAGGAAATATACCGAAACGCAGTCTACAACGAGATCAACTTCACAAAATTATGGAATGAGAACCCGCGAGACATCCACATCCTCAAAGGACCGCACCTCCCCTCACACTCACACTACGATTTAAGTTAACTACAACCTACAAATACCCCTACCACAGACCTCATAGCCCCAACTCAAACGCCTGACGAAGGGCAATGGGACACTCCATCGATATCACCAAGTGCTACAGTCCACATATGATTGAATTATAAAGGGCGACGACGGGCCTCTCTTTTTACCCATATAAACGAGAGCCCCCTAACACCAAAAACAACACCAATTCTTCTTCAATGTCCCACTTAGCCCATCGATTGGTGCCAAGCCCTGATGTCTATACGTTCTCTGATCTTGACTCGCGCAGTGCACTGGGAATAAATGCGTTCTCTAGTTGTTCTAAATTTGGTGAGGGTTGGATATTACTAAATCGTGAGAGTTTATCCCCGGAGAAGTCACAGCCTCCGCGAGCGATGAGAGTTGACCTCATGTGCGCAGCAAGCCGCATTTGGGTACGAGAAGCATCATCGAGAGAGTCTAAGCCATCCATATGGTAACAGAAGGTATCCAGAAGCTCCGTGTCTGACTCCTGGCCAAACGCTAATTCAATTGTTGTTTTGAACGTCGCTAATACTGATCGGCAAATTGCCAAATCCGCGTTGTACGATTTTTGGACGCGAGAGTGGAGTAACTTTTGCATGTTTGCAAGGGCCAGAAAATCCCTTACGGTCCTATGTAAGAAGTCCACCTGCCATGCAACGACGAATGATGAGGGTCCGCCACTTCTAAAAGGTTCATAGAATTTGGCTTCCATGAGTCCTTTGCACCGAGCATTAAGCCTCTTTTTCATGTGGTTAATGGGAATATGCCGAGCCTCACCAGATGGGGGTGCTTTCGTTTCCAAGTCAAAGACGTAGTCGTCGGCAACGTCTTCATCCATGTGCCAATAGGTGAATACGGGCAATAGCTTGCGAGCTCTAAGAGTAACAATGAATGTGGTCGACATTTGCTCTTGGTATCGTTCATCGACACTGTACAGAAGCCTTTCAAAGTACGACTCAAGGTCGGTTGGGAGTTCACTCAACCGTTTCTGGAGATCAGAAATTCGGTCTGCGTTGGACAATCCTTCTAGAAGAGACCGAACAACCAAAAACACCCATAAGAATACTCCTTCGGCAGTTTTGACAACGTCTTCGACCAGATCTGGACACCTGTCATCCATTTTCCTGAGTTGTTGAAAGATGACATCTTCTCCGAGTGTCTCTGTGGTGTATAAGCGAATATCGTCTCTTGTCAGGTCGTGGACGCAGAGCATCCATGCACGGTTAAGTCCAAATGCAGTTTCAAATTCGTTCCAAGGCCGGCTGGCGACACAGATCTTAATGTGTGGTGAGTGACGGAGAATTCCCACCATTTCAATAATGTCCTGCGGGTTTCCGTCATATTCATCTAGACCATCGATGAAGAAACAAAATCTAGGTTCATCGGTGCTTGGTGTGCCATCTTGACTCGTAAGAGGCTCTGTTAGCCTTCTAAAAATACAGAGAAGTTCCTCAACGGTGTCGAAGTGATTTTCCGGACTGCCTGATTCTAGGTGGGAGTTGGTGACTGGAAACAGTCTTAGGATCCAATCCGGACATTGTCGAAAAATCTGGTACAGAATAGATCGGAGGAGTCCAACTTGAGACTTTTGCAATTGGTTCTTTGCCGGACTCCAGAAGTAAAACGACGCCGTCACAAGTTTTCGACCTCTAGCCCAAGTCTGTAGGTGCTTTCTCGTGTTTGGGTGCGCGGAAATGAACTTCATAAGCGTGGATTTCCCTGAACCGGGTTTGCCTGTGATCCAGTATAGCCCATGGTCTTCCTCCAGCCAATGCACGAAGTTGGTCCAAGGCTTGGAATCTGAGCTTGTTGGTTCATATATCCACTGGAAAGTTTTGGCATGCTCTTTCGAAATGGCTTGATGACGGTATTCCATTGTCAGATAGCCTAGTCGGTTCAGAATGAGTCTTTCTGCGACAAGGTTCTTTGCACGCTCTGCAGCTCCAGGTAACTGTCCCCACGCTTGTGAATAGGGATTCTTAATCTGAAAAGGACTTTTGATCTCCTCAAAGATTTTCTCAAGATCCTGCCGCAATTGCTGGATCTCCTTGGCTCTATTGACCTCAAGGATCGCATTTGTCTTCGCAAAATCTTCCATCTGTTGCAAGATTTGTTCTCGCTGCCTGCCTCCAATCTTGCTGTGCAGCTGGCTACCTATTCTGTCTAGTCTCTGCTGCATAGATTCTATGTCACTCTTCTTCCAGGCAATTCTGATCGACTGCCGAACGATTTCCCATCTCCTATGATCAGCTTTGACCTTGAAAGAGCCTAGTAGCTTCAGCAAGTCGACTGCAAGCTCTTTGCACTGTTGATTGAGTTGCATCCAGTCCTCCTCATCCCTATCAAGGTTAGTTGGACGACTGGTAACGGGGTTGAGGCCATCGCACTGTTGGGTGCTTTCTGCAAGTTTTCGTAGATCTTCTGTTTCCGCAAGCTTGCGGATATTTTTTGTAATCAGCTCCAGTTCCGTGTTTTCAGCTGTCGCCCCGGATGTTGATCTGTATAGCTTGCGAGCTCCTGAAAGGAGCTGCTGCGCAAAGTGTGTAAACTGTACAATATTACCAGCAAGCCCAACGGCAACGAGCGCTTCTAGCCCTGTCATAGTGATGATGAATGCTGCACGTGGTTGGATAGGCAATGCTACTAGCAGCACTGGAAGTAAGGCTGCTTGGATTATAATCTGGGTGGTGTGAGGCCGTGTAAGGCTGGTCTATTCTCCCCACTCTAGATAAAGACAAAGAAGGTGGGTTGGGGATTGCAGACAGCTTTTATCATCTTTGTTGAGGCTGTGGCGGAGCTAGTGGGCGGTGCAGCTTTTATCATCTTTATTGAGGCTGTGGTGGAGCTGGTGGGCGATGCGGCTTTCATTGATTAAAGGTACCAACTAGGGTCGCAGTGGCGGCCTTCTATAAAATTTGCGAGCTACAGCAGCTATAAGGCTGATAATAACTTTATAGCATTGCTATCGAGGTCCAAGGCTGCTTTCAAGGTTATCTATGAAGTTTAGCGATAGAAAGATCTTGATCGTAGAGCAGTAGTTAAGTAATTCTCTTTTGCGACAAATCGAGGCTCTCCCAAATTAGACACGGAGGCGATGGGGTGAACGTAAGTTTTCTCGTTGGGGGGAATCTGTATTGGTCAGGAGTAGCCACAGCATGCAGCTGCGTCCACATATTTTGTGACGGCTGCATACTAGCATTGCACAAAGTCAATATTTTCTTCCCTCAAACTCCCCACCAGCAACCTGTATCTGCCCTTAATGGCATCTTGTTTGCTCACCGAGACTAGCGATGGCGAGCTGGCGTGTAGAGTGGTAAAGTGGTAAAGTGGCGTGTCGAGCCCACAAAGTATTTGACAACGAGCTTTATCTCACCTCGAGATCGTCCAAAATCATGCCAACGAAATAAATTCGCCCTTTACCAGACGAGCATAGCCACTATTTCCGCTTCCCCAATCGATGTACGGCGAAGGTGTGACACGAAACCACTAGACTTCTTTGTTGCACCAGCTAAACCAAAATTTCCACCAGTCAAGCTGCCTATTAGACAATGTTGTTACATCAGTTGCTTAATATCTTTGAGTTGCTTGGGGTGTGCGACAAATCGCGTAGAAGTCAGGTCGGGACCATCTGTTGAAATTCTCACCCCGTGCCCAGTGATAGGAGCACAGCTGCCACCGCCGATCACCAGGCCCAATTAGAATAGATTGTCACTCGATTTGAGAGGCCCTTACGTATGTGATTTTATTCCTACTATTTAATCCCTACGGCTACGTAAGGATAACCCGGGGTAGTACTTTCCCCGCATTATGTCTACCACAGCCATTTGTCCGAGGTACCACTCTACGACACTTTGTTAGCGGCCCTGAGATTTAATTATGTACAAGTGGATTTTTCAATTATAACGATAAAAAAGTCTAGTTAAAGTTACATCGCTATAACAGGGGTTCTACTGTAGTCTCTTGTCAAATAACGGATCGGCTGACGCCTCCCAATAGTTAGCGCGTGTTTAAGCAATAATTGTCTCACTTAGTCTCACCACACGATCTTGTCGCATTACAAGACATGTGGTTGTATATACCTACTATGTACATATGACTGACCACATGGAGGTGGCTCTCTCCATTATCACCATCCGTCTCTCTTCTGCGGTGTGACGGTATGCCTGCTGCGTTTCATAAGTCACCGAGATCTTGATGGCCAAAGCTGTCTTTTAATATCTTAATGACGCTGCTCCCGCTAGTATATTGCTAATGGCAAACTACCATAAGGCAAGTGGCGCTGGCTAGAGCCCATGCACTTTTTATATAGATATCATCATTAGCTACACTCCTACGGGCGCTCTCTATGCGTGTTGTCCTCATTTAATCCTCATCTCCTCCTACATGAATCCGGCTTTCCTGTCACAGTGCTACGCCCTGAATTACTTCATGAGGGATCAACTTGCTGGGCCTTGGGGCGCGTATTTTCTACCACGAGACGATGGCAGTTCATCGTAGGATTGCGCAGCGATAGCAAACGCCGTTGTTCAAAGATCCTCGTGGCCGTTTTAAGGCAACGCGCTTCTGACAGGCTGCCAGCTGATCTAGCTACCGATTGACATCCTCGACTTCAATCACACGCTTCTTATGGATCTCAATGGCATGAGCGAGAATTTCTCTCATCTAGCATCTGACACAACAACACCATCATCTATCTATCTGCCTGACCCAACTTTCCAAAATAAAAAGTCCGCTTCAACACCACCTATCCCGAGTACCTCACCCATGTCGAGCAGCTCTGCGGATTCATCAGGCTAGAACGTGCCGCTGCGCAACTGAGATATCATATCAGGCGGATCATCCATTGGACCTCGAGAACCCATGAGTCTAGCATCGCTCTGCCACCGGCCTCCTACCTGCTCTCCAGCAGGGACTACTGGTTCTATTGATGTTAGGATATCGTCGAGCAAGAACACCACCACCAGATTGTCACATCAGACTTGAGGAATTTCACCATGATACGCGCGTCGCATTTATCACCGAGCTGCCTCCAATAGGAGGTAGTCACTTCCCACTTTGCCCACCTGCTCACCGTCTCCAGCTCCGCAAGATTGGTTCTATAAAGCTTACCTGGACTCCCCTGTCGAGTCTCGCCTCATTCCTCATTCCCATCTCCCGTTTAGCACTTCACTGCCTCTCCAATATATATCATGAAGTTCATCAATAGTTTCGCTGCCGTCGCGGCCTGCCTTCTGCCTCTCATCGTAGGAGCTTCTGCTCCCGAGCCACAACTGAAAGTCATCAACAAGAACGCTCAGGATGTCATACCAAACAGCTACATCGTTGTCTTTAACAAAGATATCGACAGCTCCACAGCTGAATCTGAAATTGCCTATGTTGATACTATTTTAAGCAATCTCGTCTCCCCTTACAAGGGCATCGGCTCCAATTATGACCTTGGGGACTTCAAGGGTTACCAGATCGAGGCCGACACTGCCACCATTAACAAGATCGCCACGTCGCCACAAGTGAGTCTCCGGTTTTCTGACCTCACGTGCTGACTAACAGGCAACAGGTGGCTTGGATTGAGAAGGACGTTAAGATTCATGCCTCATTCTTGACGACTCGACCTGGAGCCCCGTGGGGTCTCGGCCGCATCTCTCACCGTTCTCCGGGCTCCACGAGCTACGTCTATGACACTAGCGCTGGCTCTGGAACCAGCGTCTACGTCGTCGACACCGGTATCTACGTCGGTCACAGCGTGAGTCTTCCTAGTCCACTCGTAGGTATCCTTCTAACAACCACGATAGCAATTTGGTGGCCGCGCAGTCTGGGGCGCAAACTTCATCTCCGGGTCCGCTAACACTGATGAGAATGGGCACGGCACCCACTGTGCCGGCACCATTGGGGGCTCCACCTATGGCGTCTCTAACCAAGCCACCCTCGTTGCTGTCAAGGTCCTCGACAGAACCGGATCCGGCTCCAGTTCCGGCGTCATCGCCGGTATTCAGTGGGTCGCTAACGACGCCGCATCAAAGGGCACCGAGCGAAAATCTGTCCTCTCTATGTCCCTCGGCGGCGAATACTCCGCAGCCCTTAATTCTGCTGTCGCTTCCACAGTTGGCGCCGGCGTCACCGTCGTCGTCGCTGCTGGAAATGACGATGCGGATGCCGCAAACTACTCCCCTGCCTCTGCACCAGACGCCATTACTGTTGGCGCTACGGATAAAAATGACGCTCGCGCCGCGTTTTCTAACTGGGGACCTGCTCTTGACGTCTTTGCTCCAGGTGTCAATATCTTGTCTGCATGGATCGGCAGCACCTCCGCCTCCAACATCATTTCGGGAACCAGCATGGCTACTCCTCACGTTGCCGGCCTCGCCGCATACCTCATTGCACTCGAGGGCTTGTCCTCGCCAGCTGAAGTAGCATCTCGTATACAAAGTCTCTCGACCAAGAACGTGGTTCAAGATCCTAGCAACAGCGCCAACATGCTCGCGTACAATGGGAACGGCGCGTAAATCCGCCTTTCGTAGGGCTGAAAGAGATGGATTCTTAAACCGACGAGGTTGAGAGTGGTGGGGTGGAGCTAGGAGCTGGGATCAGGGAGCTGGGGGCTGCGTGCTGGGAGCTGCGTGCTGGGAGCTGCGTGCTGGGAGCTGGGAGCCACGTCGTTGGATTGGTCATAATCACTTTAGAGAGTTCTTTGTTAAATCTATAGTTCTAATCAGACATCTAAAGGATACGTCGTGTAACTACAACTCTACACTCTCGCCTAATCACGTAGGCTGAAGAATCCGTTTTGCAAAGTTTCTAGATATACAACAATTATGCTTCCTACCACTTGTACTGTTACTCAATGATCCAACTCTACACTCTCGCCTAATCACGTAGGCTGAAGAATCCGTTTTGCGAAGTTTCTAGATATACAACAATTATGCTTCCTACCACTTGTACTGTTACTCAATGATCTGACTCCGATGAAATAACTCAACATGTCTAAGGTTAGCCACAATCAGCAGAGCTTGTTCACGAACCTATTACTCTTTTCGATACAGCCCTCAAGGGGCTCGAGTCTGGCTATCGCCAGTGTTTCCTATTCCTCCCCGCCGACCTTTCCCAGCACCACGTTCTTTGTGAGACGTATGATAATCTCCGCATTAATGTTCTTGGCGGGCAATCCATCGACCAAATTTTTAGCGATCTGAAATCCGGCCAAAGCGACTGAGGAAGAGCCAGATTGTTATTCTGCCTCCAAGTATTCGATTTGAACGCTGTGTTGTCGTCTCTACCATGCTAGACAAAAACAGCGTTTCTCGAATGTCTCAGCGATGAATTCCCCAATTTCGACCTCACTTCTTCTTTTCGCCAGCCTTAGCCTTCTTCGTCTTGGGCTGTTCCTCTTCCTCGATAGTCTCGGTCTCAGGCTCATCACTATCACCCGCATTTTTCCTCTTTCCTT
>JPKA01001637.1:0-13497 GCA_000750875.1 Pseudogymnoascus sp. VKM F-4517 (FW-2822)
TGGGAGGGGGAAGTACCTGGGGTGGGTTCTCCCGAGGAGGAGGGTTGGGGAGCCATGGTGAGGATGTGATGGATTCAGTGGCTTGATCGAGGGATTATATTTGGAGGTGTAGGCGTATAAACGTTCTGCGCTACGTGCAGTCAACTTTTGTGATTGTAGCTATCTACGAAATTTCAAAAATTCGAGATTACCTAATCCAGTCCCTCGCACGTGCCGCCCGCAAAAAGTCTAATCCTCAATCGAGCTCGGGGGTTTGGGGCACGGACCAGGGGCTGATGCCGAATGTATGACGTCGACGGTCTCGGTCGGCATCGGTTCCTTGTCCTGGGGGGATGATCGATTGGCGCTGGGGGGTGTGGGAATGTGTCTCTGCCATATGGAGAACTGGGAAATTTCTTTGGGACAGATGGATCGATTGCGGTGGCTTAGATTGGAGCCGGCTGGACTGTGATGGTGATATAAAGACTCTTTGTTCGCTATTTGGTTGGTGCGAAGCGTGCATGATCGGTTTTGTTGACGTTAAGCCAACTATATTGACCCGGTTCTTCTGAGCAACAAGTATTTTGCTTGAGTCAATGCCCTGTTGCGGCTATCCCACTGGTTAGGAGGAGGCTGTCAATTTTCACCTCGACTGGTTGACAACGCTGTATATAATTGGCGTCATGCCTTTCAATACCGCATCGGTGGGCACGGCAGTTACGCCAACTGTCATTGCTACCCTATTATCTCATGTACGCCTACTGACCCCAGCTCACACCCACAAGTACAGTGCTGACCAGCCCCCAGTACCTCAACCGCAAAAAGAGCAAGACCCGGGCCCTCAAACCAACAGCCCACATCTCCTATGATGAAGGCCTCGCCCTGATCCGGCAATTCCTCCTCTACGCCTCCCACCACACCGTCGAACAGCTCCAGAGCTTCACCTCCCAGAAAGTCCCCAATCCAACATGGGTCAAGACGAACGAAGTCATCATCCCCCCGGCACAGATCGCCGAAGCCGCCACAACCATCCAGACGCAGCTCGGTCCCGAGGGCATCGACCAGGTCGGCGGCAAGACATGGTGGCAATGGCGACGTCCCGGGAGCGAGCTGAAGGCAGAATGGATCGAGATGCGCGCCGACTACCTCGCGCGCAAGAAGACAGCAGATAAGGGGCGCCGCGTCATGTTCTACGTGCACGGCGGTGCCTACTTCTTCGGCAGCGTCGATGTGCACAGATACCAGCTGCAGCGGCACGCGCGTAAGCTCAACGCCCGCGTCTTCGCCCCGCGGTACCGTCTCGCGCCGCAGTTCCCGTTCCCGGCGCCGCTGCAGGATTGCCTTGCTGCGTACCTGTATCTGTTGGCGTCGGGACAGGATGCGTCGACTATTGTTATGGCGGGGGATTCGGCGGGAGGGGGGATGGTTCTTAGCTTGCTGTGTATACTGAGGGATCAGGGGTTGCCGCTGCCGGCAGGGGCGGTGCTTATATCGCCGTGGGTGGATCTTACGCATTCGTTCCCGAGTGTGGCGGGGGATAGTACGTTTGATTATGTGCCACCTCATGGGTTTCATCAGCGTCCGTCGCCGTCGTGGCCGCCTCCAAACTCGGATGATATCGATGCTATAATGGAAGCCCTGGCGACGGAGCAGGCAGCGAAGATGAAGCAGGCCAATGGAAATGATCGGGATTCGATTGTAGGATTCCACGTCCAGGACTCATCGACGGGAAACCAAGGTCCAGCCGCCACTGCTCGACTTGCGAGCGTCCCCGGAAAGGGCCCTAATATCTCTGTTGTCGTCGACGGTAAAATCGTCGAGGTGATTGACCAGATTCACATGTACACTACCAACGCCCTTCTCTCACATCCTCTCGTTTCACCTGCCCTTCAACCATCGCTGGGCGGCCTCCCTCCTCTCCAAATTCTCACCGGAGGCGGCGAAATCCTACGCGACGAACAAATTTATCTCGCCCACAAGGCAGCCAACCCCTCACTATACCCACCTCCCGAAGCCTTCCTCAAGGATAACCCTCATGCTCGCAAGCAAATCAATGCCTGGAAACCAACAGACGTGCAGCTCCAGGTCTGGGATGACCTTTGCCACGTCGCTCCCACCTTATCATTCACACGGCCCGCGAAACACATGTACCGCTCGACAGCGCAGTTTAGCGCCTGGGCGCTCGCTCGGGCCCAGAAGCGTGAAATCGAAATCCTCGATGACGACGCCGTGAGCGTTATATCGCGATCCACTTCCGAAGATGGCGTCTCGCCAGTCGAAAACCAACTAGCGAAGGGCGCAGTGGGCAAGGCAGGCGATCCGTTACCACATTTCCACCACCACATGGTCCGACAGCGCGTCGACCGACACGGCAACATTTTCGAGCTCGCCCACGCATCCGAGCTGCCTGGCTGCACAATGCCGCGCGAGGAGATCGGGAGCGTCAAGCCTGGTCCGGCGAGGCGCTGGATGGCGGCCAAGGCTAAGTTCGACCAGCGCTTTGCGCGAGAGAAGCGCAAGGTGCAGAGGCGGCGGATCCGCGAGATGGGAGAGGGCTACGAGGTATTTGGCGGGGAGGTGCCGCCGCCGAGCGCGCTAGCCGGACGCAGGGTGAAGGGCAAGGAGGCAGCGGAGCGCAAGAGGAAGACCGGGTGGGGGCTGGGAATGTGGAGTTTGTGGGGCTCGGAGCATGATAAGCAGACTATTCAGCGGGAGTTGCAAGCTACGGAGGTGGATACGGCGGCTGCTTCGCCGGAGGATGGGGCGGGGGCGGCCACAAGGGGTGGTGCGATTGGGGATTCGGCGTTGCCTGTGATTGATGATGCGATTCAGCTTGATGAGCGGCCGCGGAGCCGTAGCTATTCGCGCAAGATTTCGGTCATGGACAGGAATCAGACGGGGGAGAGAGATGTGAATGAGGATACCCCCGCGGCAGATCTAGTGGCCATGCAGCCACCCAGTGAGAGGACGGTGGTGAATCAGTATCTCACTCCTGAGTTTGCGGCTAGGAGAGGTGCTGCAGATGGTGCGGCGAGTGGAGAGAGGGATGGCAAGCCTGTGAGGCCGAAGGCGGGTGGTGAGGCATTCCCGTTTAGCGTTAGGGGGGCTGAGGAGGACAGGCCGGAGAGTGCGGCGAGTATGGCTACGCTGATGAGTGGGATGGGGGTTCGACCTGTGGGGGAGGTCGACAACGTGGAGAGATAAATGTTGGGAAGTTGTGTAAGATTGTATTGTGTGAGTATCAGATACCAAAGGATTTTTGTTAATGCTATGAAGCATTGCTACAGATTTCTCGGTGTCCCTATCTGTGATGCGCCTCATGTTCTCATATTTATAGCCTGTTCTGGGCTTGGATGTGCCCAGATAATCTGGCAGAGAATGTTTTACCCTCCCTTTTGTCATATGTAGCAATAAAGTGCCACCTGCACCAGTGTGAAACTTACACATTATCATCCAGATCACGCAACGGTGGCAGCGTCTCCGATATCGAGGATGAACTACGACACAATTTTGAAGGATAATAGTCCCAATCGTGCCAATAGACATGGCGCAAAATATGAGGCGCTTGCCGCCTAAGATTGAGGCGAGAGTAAAGCAAGGGTGAGGTGAAGCAACTTTTTTTTGTGTTAATTTCGCGTCACTCTCACGTCAATTTCGCGGTATTACTAAAGTTTGGCCATTTTAGCTTATGTACCTTGTCCAAGTGCCTCTTATTTCCCATAATTTGCATGTTACAAGAAGTTGATTTGCTATATCTTTAACAACAGACATTCGGGTTGGGGGTCCCGACCCAGCTTCCAGGGGTCTACAGAATAGATCTTAGTAGCGGCTCTAAGGCGTAATTTAGGTTCGCTTTGCAAGGCATACATAGCTAAGATCAATTGACTTTCGTCGCTTTTTAAGCCATTTTGGGCTGTCACAGAGTACAGTGTTTAGTCGGGGGGGAGGTTGACGGATCATTTTGGGCGGTTCGTTATACAGACACGTTAGCATGAAAGCCGAGAAAATATCTACAGGGCTGACTTGCTCAGCCAGAGGATCAGATTACGGCTGGAATGACTGGGGTTAGGCTAAACATCCCTGTTATAGTTGCACCGCAATATGCACTAAGTATATTATGGCTAGAGCGTCTTACTCCATCTTACTACATTGACATAAATTGACTTTTTCTGTCAGTTGAGAACCCTTCGAGAAGGTTCAATAGGATATTTTTCATTGTTCCGCATATCTCCCATTAGAGACCGTATATTCAATAAGGATGTCTCCACCGGCTCACCTAAGGCTTCGAGCGAAAATGCCGAAAACACGGACTGGCTGCAAGACCTGCAAGTAGGTGTTCATGTACCCTGTGTCCCAGCCCCCACCCACTCCCCATTTGGCAGACCACATAACCCGAGGAGTTTGGGTTGACAAATGTATAGGATACGCAGAGTTAAATGTGATGAAGGAAAGCCCTTTTGTGCGAGATGTCTCAAATTTGGAGCAGATTGTGACGGTTATGAAGTCGGGGGTCGATTAAATGCCTCAACTACAATTATCCCGAAGACAATTATCCCCCAAAAGCGTCATCATCACGAATTCCCTTTGTCATCATTGAGAAGGCTTCCCTTTATTGCTGCCTTTCAGGATAATCGAGAATTTTCATACTTCCTATATTTTCAACAGGAAGCAGCGCTTGAAATATCAAGCCATTTTGATCAAAGCTTGTTTACTCATGTGATTGTTCAATCTTCGTGGAATGAGCCATCTTTGCGTCAATTCATTGCATCGCTTGGAGCTTTGTATAAAGCTGGGAGCCCTAGAGCATTGAATATTTCCAGAGAAGAGTCAGATCTCCACCGGCAATACGCGTTTCAGCAATATGGGCAAGCCCTAAGAAATATCCAAGCGCGGATTTACGCTGATAAATACCAAGACACAGCGAGAGTAGCCTTGATTGCTTCGCTCCTAATATATTGCTTTGAAAATCTTCACGGGGATTTTGATTCGGCAGTCAGACAACTACAAAGCGCGCTCCAGTTGATGCAGAAACAGCTTGCACGCACCACTCGTCTATATAAGCATGCAAATAATACATCTCCCACTGCAGACCTGGATGACGATCTTGTTGCGGCCTTTTTTCGTCTCGATAGCGGGCTACTATCTAGAGATGACTTGTGCGACGCTAAATGTATTGGCACCAGACTGGGTATGAATTACCTAGAGGACATTTGCGAAATCCCAGAAAGATTTAATACCATATCCGAAGCCAGAAACTACCTCGAACATATTCAATTCCCCGCCATACCAAGTCTTTCCAACGATTTGGCACAGACTATCGAGTCATCCTATATTAGAGATATTGATGAAGAGGCAAGAGAGATATATTCAACTATGCATTCTCAGCTGCGTTATTGGAGGGTGGCGTTTGCGCTATTATACGCTGAAACTCTCACACCGAAAGGCAAGAAAGATGTCTTCTCTGCAGCTACTCTGCTCGTTCGGTCACTCTCGACAGAAATCGCCTCACAACGAGTCTGTGCTAGAGACATGAGTTCACTTCACTCGTTGAATGTTGAATGTCGGGAATTAGTTGATCTGAGTAAATTCGTTGCCACTGGCCCAAGTTTTCAGAAATCATTTGTCTGGGATTGTGGGATTGTGCCGGGCCTTTCCGTTGTTATAGCTGCCTGTATTGATACGAGCATACGTAAAGAGGCACTTCAGGTTTTAAAGGATATCGTACCAAGGCGAGAGGGGGTGTGGGATAGTCTGACTGCTGTGAAGTTTGGAGAAAGATGCTTGGGGATAAGTGGGGACTAGTGGGCGATTAATTTAATGAGCTGCAGGAAGCTGTAGATTATGATTCCTCCGACCTTGGGGGTTAAGAGTCGCCTACAGAGTAGAGCAGGCACCAGTCGCCAATTGTCGCATATTTCCGTTGGACGAGATGTAGCGCAAGCTACAATCGTCGGTGGTCGCACGCGAGCACCCTTCGCAGGTCGGCGAAAGCGAAGTGCATGCACCCGGAAAGCGAATGTGCGCATTTTCAAAGATAGTACTTAAATACAAACCTACAGTATAACAACAATTTTAACATATGCACTGCAACATTTATGGGGTGATATTTCGTAAAATGAACCTATTACTATTTCATAGATTACATACGTCAGATTAGAGTAACCCTGGATTTAATTGATCATCAAAGTCTAGATTACTCCTGTGGCCTCATCGTCCGCCTTACTATCATCGACCGCTGTTGTATAACTGCCCTCAAGGAGATTTTCTATGGGCCAGGCACAGACGTTTGATAAATAAGTCCATTCCATTGGATTATTTTCATTGTGTTATTATATAAAATGCCATGTACAGCTATAATATTGATTGTCAAGGAGTGGCGGCGAACAAATGCAAGTGGCATCCTCCAACCTTGAGCAGGGCGAAAGTTTCGTCACGGCCAAAGGGAGAAAATACTAGCTTCCCCAGACAGATCTCCTGAACCTCGCTTGTCGTACAGTAGCCAATGACTGGAATAGGTAACACATGGGATCATGACAGGCTATCCCCAATAAGTAATATTACGAAGGGGAATCGAGCTAAATTTTAAAATATATTTTCCGAAGTCCCTACCCATAGCTACCGAAATAGATCAGTGTAAGCTTACAGTCGCTTGTCGTACAGCAGCCAGTAATTGAAACAGATGCTATCTGGGATAGTAGAAGAATATCCCTCGTAGTTAAGACGAGAGTAACTTAGAAATATAAATAGGGCTCAGTCACTCGATGCTCTTTTATCTCTGTTCGGCATTGAATTACTCTACTTTACAAAATTTACTCTTCAAATCAAAAAGGTACCGCAACAAACATGGAAACAGTGGCAGCCCCGCTTCCCAGTCTTGTGTTTCACGATGAGGTTAATCGAGGCTCGATAGACCCTCGTAGCATCACCGAAACCTGGCTCCAAAATTTGCAACAAAAAGTCTCTGAAAATCAATTAAGGGATGTCTCCGAACTCTTTATTGACGAATGCTGGTGGAGGGATATCGTCGCGCTCTCCTGGAATATCACAACTAAGTGTGGCAGGAATGAAATCAGTCAATACCTTCAGTTGCAAGCTGCCAAGAGCGGCTTTGGCCAGTTGAACGTTGTTGATCAAGGAGCCTTGCAACCCAGGTTATCGAACATGGGTGGACTTATTTGGATTGAATCGGGATTCAGCTTCGAAACCAAAGTTGGCACCGGTCGAGGTATTGTTCGATTAGCAAACGTCGGTCCATTGCAATGGAAGGCATGGATTGTTCATACGAACTTGGATGAGCTCAAGGGGTTCCCGGAACAATCACCGCAAGAGAAACCAAAATGCTACAAACCGACGAACAGCCAAGTATTGATTATCGGAGCAGGTATGCATTTGGGATGGATTTTATCAGGCGGCTATCGTCCCATGCTAATGCTTTCCCAGGGCAGTCTGGACTGGCTCTTGCAGCTCGATTAAAGGCTCTAGGTGTCTCCGCACTGATAGTGGATAAGTCACCTCAAGTAGGTGATTCCTGGAGGCAGCGGTAC
Source organism: Pseudogymnoascus sp. VKM F-4517 (FW-2822) (assembly GCA_000750875.1). Taxonomy (NCBI): domain Eukaryota; kingdom Fungi; phylum Ascomycota; class Leotiomycetes; order Thelebolales; family Thelebolaceae; genus Pseudogymnoascus; species Pseudogymnoascus sp. VKM F-4517 (FW-2822). The sequence goes on from JPKA01001637.1 coordinate 7,524, forward strand.
GAGGTAAGTTTATCTTTTCAACTATTGTTTCTGATACTAAAACTTTGGCAGTCTGTCAAGTCACATACCCCCCGGTATACGGATCACTTTCCACATCTAGATTATCCAAGTGACTATCCCGACTTCTTACCAAGAAATCACATTATCGGCTGGATGGAACACTACCAAAAAGTCATGGATCTGAATATCGAATTTGGCGTCACTGTTGGTAAAGTCGACTACGACAACTCAACTCAACAATACACCATCGCGATCAAATCACAAGATGGAAGCGAACGAGTCGTAACATCTCGTCACCTAGTTCTCGCGACTGGACTTATTGGCCGTGACCCTCTGCATCCCGAGTTTGAAAATGAAAGTTCTTTTACTGGTCAAATCTACCACTCTCTGTCTCACAAGTCTGCAAGCCTCGTTCCAGACCTTGGTGCAAAGAGAGTTGCGATAATTGGTGCGGGCACTAGTGCTTTCGATATCGCACAAGACTTTGTCAATTGCGGTGCTAAGGAAGTGACGATAATCCAGAGAAGTCCTGTGTTTGTTTTGAGTCTCGAAGCACAAGACAAGTTTGTCTTCGCGGGCTGGAACATGATGCCGACGAACGACGCAGATCTGGCTGGTAATAGTTTCCCACTCCCAGTAGCGCTGACATTGCACGTCGGGGTAACTCAAATGATGGCGCAACATGACGCGAGGCTTCTGTCTGGACTGGAGAAAGCTGGGCTGTCTGTGAAGAGAGGAGAAGATGGTACAGGGCTCTTGCACCACCAGCTTCTGAAAGCAGGTCATTTTTATGTCGATCAAGGAGCCTGCCAGATGATTGTTGATGGAAAAATCAAAATCAAAAGATCAAAAGAAGGAGTTAAAGGTTTTGACCAAAAGGCTGTCGTTCTCGCAGATGGTGAAGCACTTGAAGCCGACATTGTAGTTGTAGCTACTGGATTCAAACCATCCTCTGATGTGGCTAAACGGATCATGGGTGAGGAGTTCATGGCAAAGGTTGGAAAAATGGGAGAGTTGGATGAAGAAAAGGAGAGAATTGCGGTAAGTCCCTAGCTTTTGATATCTCCAAGTTTTTCTGCTAATTATCTCGGATTTTTAGTGGTGGCGGCCTACAGCTGTCCCAGGGTTCTGGTATATGACAGGCAGTTTCCTTTGGTCACGATGTTTTTCGAAGCCATTAGCTTTACAGATCAAGGCGGTTGAAGAAGGGTTGAACCCGGACTACAATCTTGGTTCGGGATAATCGCGAAAGTGTATTATTTAGACATTAATAAAAAGAATGGCTAGTTACCTACACAGTAGAGTATTCGGAAGAAGCGGGGTTGTACGATTCCGTGATGACGTACGATGCTGATGATGACCATGACATTGGTGTTGAGGTTGGCGCAGATGATATGGACTCGAAGATAGCCGTCGTTAATTTTAGCGCTAGAGGCGGAGCAGCAGATCGGTGGGCGGAGGGGTTGAAGAAGAGTAATATGAGCGTTACGCTCCCAGGCGTGGGTCCGAGGTTGCAGCGGAAAGCCAGGAGGTGACAGCACCGAATATTGCGAAGCGCATGGCGGCTGGGAGAATGCAGGTAAACACTTTAAGGATGAGGTCCTGGGCGGTGGGAATTATATGGCAGAAGACATATTCTGAGGAGTTTTTGACGGAGTAGAGGGTGTACAAAGAAGGGGGTGCCGAAGTGGACACAACTAGTGTGGGGCAAGGGAATGGACGACGCGGGGAAAGGATTGGGGAGGTTGCATAAGGATGGGGTAGGGCCAGATGAGGGACTGGTGTTTGAATTTAATAAAATATATAGCTTACCTGAGCCTAAGCTATAAGAAACGTAGTAGCCAGAATAGAGTTCTACAGATTACAACATGCATCTGAGAAACTAAGGTGTTACATGGTGAGACTTGACTCACTCATCTGGTTTAACTTACATCCCACAAATTGTGTCTATATATGTTCCAGCCCAACTACGAGCGGGCATAACTCGTGGTTGGGCCGGAACATATATAACACCTTGAGCGCTCTCGATTAGTCTCTAACGACATATAACCAATCTGTGCAACCGGACTTGGTTCTGAACAGAAACCTTGGCCCGAAACGGTTTAATTACTTTATTGGAAATAATTGCCTCGCAGCGGCTCGACCTACGGCGACATCTTGCAGTCTAGTCTTGCTCGTCACCATCAACCTATCACCTCTTACATGGCTTCGCTTCTCAGCTGTCTGATTGAAGCTGATAACCTCGCGGCTTACTCTTTCCGAACCGTGGCGGCAGCACCCGCAGCGGATGTTGCCGATGTGATGCACAACACACTAACTCGCATCCCCTAATTGGCTATCATGTTCTAGGGTCTCCCAACGATAATGATGAAAGTAAATATATTGCCAGACACGAACGATTCCTTGCCCTCACTGATTCAAACAGGAGCATATGCAACGGATCCCATACGCATTTTGCATCAATAATGGCGAACGCCCACGTCTATGTGCGGTGGCACAAGAAACTAGACTACTTACACAGTAGACATACAGCGAATGAATTGCCAGTCGATGTAGAATCATTCTCGTGAAGGGTGGTTAACTGCATAGCTGAGGGGTAAATATTGCTAATGACACGATGTAGAAGCTCGAAGCCAAAATGGCAAAGTCCTCTGTGGAAATGGCATGTGGGATAGACTCAAACCGAAAAGTGTATAGAAGGAGCACTCTTTCCCTCATTTCAGAGCGCTTCATTCCTTATACTCAAGCAGTTAACTTCAAGAACGGAAGCATAATTGCAGCCTATACATATTCTAAAACAAATATTTTTACGTCTCTATCTAACACAATGTCCGCCTCAGATATCATCTTGAGTAGGCTCCTACTCCTCTCCTCATAAGGATGGCAAGCTAACACTCAAGCCTAGACACTGCCATCGCAGCTGTGAACAACAACGACCACCTCCGCATCTACACTCAAGACACTAATGGTGGCGTCCGTGAGTCCCTCTACGAGGGCAAATGGCAAAATGGCAATAGTAGCAACACCATCGTGACAGCCAAGCTCGGTAGCCCCATTGCCGCCACCTCTAAGGAGCTTAACGAGGCAACTATCCCCTAATAACTACCCATCCATTCCTAACTAACTAAAGCTAGATCCGCGTTTACACCCTCTCTACGGACAACGTCCTAACTGAGACGGCCTACTCCGCCAACCGCGGCTGGTATACCGGCGACCTTGGCGCTAAAAAGTTCGTCGTTGCTCCCTACTCTAAGATTGCAGCCACATTCCTCGCCACAGGATCACTCCAGCTGCGTGTCTACGCCCAGCTGCCTGACAACACCATCCAAGAATACGGCTATGATAGTGCGTCCCCCCTAAACATAACCAACAACCCCTATGCCATCTGACGAAACATAGGCGCCTCTAGTGGCTGGGAGAAGCAAACCAACCTCGGCAGCGCCGTCGCCGGCTCCTCCATTGCCACAACCTCCTTTAACATCTCCAGTCTAAGCATCCGGTACCTCCCCCACCATACCAACACATTCCCTACCCCAACTAACACACCGTAGCACCTACATCCAAACCCCCTCCCTCTCCCTCGCCGAACACGCCTACGACAGCTCTAAAGGATGGTACACCGGCGCCTTCAGCATCTCCTCCGCCCCCCCCCGCGCTGCCATCGCCGCGACCTCCTTCTCCCTCGCCTCTACGATTGCCCTCCGCGTCTACCACGCCGCGGCCGACAATACGCTCATCGAGCGCGCGTATGACGGCGACGGATGGTACGCTGGGGCGTTTGTGCAGAGAAGTATTCCCGGAACGCAGGCAGCGGTGATTGCGTGGACGTCGGAGGGGACGCAGTTGCGTGTTTACTTCCAGAATGGGACGCAGGTTACTGGGGTGAGTGAGTGGGTGTGGAGTAATGGGTGGGTTAAGGGGGCTGCGGCGATTCCGCCGGCGGCACAGTGAGGAGGGATGAAGGTTTCGTAGGGAGACGGGGAGTGGAAGGAGAGTTGGGACACTCGTTTTATGAGGTTCAAGAGGGGTCGTGGGGGATATACAGCATGATAACATAGCCATCCAATAAGGTTTCATGCTGCCAGCCTTACCTTTTATGATTCGCTCATCCTGTATTTTTGCACCGTCTCGTTCTACCCGGTCCCCTCACAACCTCCCAGCTAGAAGTAATCCCCGTCAAGGCACAGGACCCAAGCATTCCAGAGTCGTTATTTTGTTACAAATACCAATTATACAATTCCCACTCCCCCATCCCATTCCACCCCGACCCCATAATCACCCCCCTTCAACCCTTTGGTTACGACAGCAGCTTCCTAGAAACGGGGGATGGTTGGTCGATTTCCCAAACTGCCTCAGGCTTCTCGAAAGGCCGCATTCTGTCTCTCCGATCGCGACAGCGGCTTCACGGAAACGGGGGATGGTTGGCTGGTTTTGGAAATCTGATTAGGGCCTCTCGAATGGCTGCATCCTCTGTCTTTGATTATAACAGCAGATAGTTGGCTGAATTCAGAATTCTACCTCGGGCCTTTCGAAAGGTCGGATCCTGCGTCTTCGATCACGACAGCAGCCAACAGCAACCTAAGACGCCCGAAAACAGTTGGCCAGTTCCATAAATACTACCATACCATCCATCGACTCAGCATAGCCTCCCCCTAAGTTCCCCAAACATCTTCATCAGGTTTACTGCGATTACACAACAATCTACACTATGGGAGGCAAACTAAGCCTTGCAGAAAAGCCGCCTTTCTATACGGTCCCAAAGGTATCTTCACCCAAAGAAAGTAGCTATAGCCAGGAGGATCTCAGGAGGCCAGTAAGGAATATCATCATGGCTGTAAATATTTTGCTTTAAAAACGCCATTTTCTTCATACAATAACACTACGACGTGTCTTCCTTAACAGTCTCAGGCAGCTGAGACAATAGGATTACGTGAGCTGCATAGGTAGAGCGGGGCTCATTCATATTAGATTAGATTATATCAGATGACACCCAGAATGGGGATGATGACCAAAAGTCACTTTGGTCTATAATTTCGGATATAATTTGCGAAATTATTTCGAGATATAATCGGGAGAAAGGACCACCGATGTGTGAGGGCAGGCGTCGCTTCTTCCGCGGCAAATTGTCATCCCAAGTAACATTTTCTATGCATTGTTAGCACGGCCTAGTGTTTTAATGTTGATATTTTTACCTCGAAAAGCACCATACGGCCTCTTACGTTTTGCAGCTTCCTCAGGACAAGACCGGCCGTCGCCTTTAGTATCTGATACCAAGATAGACGGCATGTGTTGCCATGATAGTCCAACGAATTTGTTTCTCGTTTAACTTACATCATACAAATTATTTCTATACACAAAGCTTCCTCTTTTTCACACTAGCTCCTCAAATACCATACTCAGGTCTAGCGGGAAAACCACTAAAGACTACACGGACGCATAGTGTTTTACAGGCGAGGATAGGAGTTGAGTGCAAAGAGCGAGTTCACAGGTGATCTGACCATCAGGGGTAGGCTCGTCTGACCCAAAAATGCTCCACTTATTATGTGGGGGGGTCAGTTAAGCTCTGCCAAGCCTGTTTTCATCACATGATACGGTCAGGTAAGCTAGCGAACACCATATATTACAGCCTATTTCTAGAATTAAACCATGAAACTACATATATCAAAGTAATAACTACTCTAATGTATTATTAATGCATTATAGACGATATATTATCTCTACCTCTAGTAGAGCTATAGTCTAGTCTTGTTCCTATTAATAATAGCCTTTGTTTTAAGGATGAAAGATATCGAGAGGAACGCTTAGTAACAGAAGTAGAGGAAGAAGAAGAAGTAAGATCTATAATATATTACTAATGCATTACTAATACATTAAGGTTGAACATACTACTGTTATATTAAGTAACAGTAGCGACTTCGCAACCTAGGTAACAAAGGTTAATTATAAGGCAGATCTACTAGAATACCTAGAAACC
>JPKA01001639.1:0-11847 GCA_000750875.1 Pseudogymnoascus sp. VKM F-4517 (FW-2822)
ACCAGCCAGAATGAAACGAGCCGTCCCCAGGTATTCGCACGTGGGAGATATGCCGTGCATGCGGCAGCAACTGTACAAATGATATTTGCAGCGGTAGCTGTTAGCAGGCGAGAGTTTGGCACATTAAGGGTGATGGATCCTCCAATGATGAGAGCAATAATTTGGATCGCATCGCCAACGGACTTTAGCTGAGTCGTTTTGGTAGTGCTAAACCCCTATATATATAGTTAGCAGGAGGGCTGAGGAAAAGCGGCAGAGGATGTACCAAGTCTTTGATAATAATGGTCGAGAAGGAGTTGACAACTCCATTGGGAATGGCGGCGGCGAAGACAGACGCAAAGAGGAGTAAAGCCTTGGGATCAGCAAAGGCTTGCATGGCTTGCTTGGTATTGAAAGCCTTGTTCTTGATACCTGTCTCGTTGCCAGCTACTCTCTTCACAGCAATGAGGCGTTCACGCTCGTTGAAGAAGCGCGCATTTGACGGAGTGTCGGGGAGCAGAAAGTAGATGACAAAAGCCCACAGACACGTAGCACCGCCAAGAATGAAGAAAATAAGCTCCCAACGTTCCGGAGTTAAATCCTCGGGAAGTTTCGAAATACCCATTGAGATGTAGGAGCCGATTATACCGCCCCATCCAAGAGCAGAGTACCAAATACATTGGCGAAGTGGAATCTCTTGTCTGGTGTACCAGAATCCAGTCATTAATGTAAGACCGGGAGTCACAGCAGCCTCGAAGATGCCCATTATGAAGCGGACGGCGAGAGCGCTGCTGAATGTTCGGCATTGTGTCAAGATGAGAACCGTTGCCCCCCAGAGCAAGCAGCTTATGCCGAGCACTTTCTGTGCTGGGAACCGACCGATGAGCCAACCGCAAGGGTACTGTCCAAAGAAGTATCCCGCATATACCACTAAAATGCATGGTTAGATATAAATTCAAACAAGAGCTATTGGCAAGACTCACTCGCAGACAGGTAGTTGAACTGTTGGCCATGTAGCCCAAGGGCTTTCTGATACCCGAATAGATTGGCGTAGTTCAGTGCTGTCTTATCAAGAAATTGCAAGGTCTGCGTGACCAAGAATATGGGCAGAATAATAAGATCAATCTTCCATCGGACACGACGATTCTAAATGCCTTGTTAGCCATCTCATATACACTAGACAATAAAGGCATTGCGTACTTCTCGTGGTGAAATTTCTATATTGAGACCCTCTCTGTACGCTGAGTATCCAACCGCATCACTCTAAAGATTGTGAGTGGATGCATAATCTGAAGATATGACGGTGGTTACCTCGTTGAAATTGTCTAATGCTTGCTTTTCGTCCCCATCGTGATCGATGTAATCCTCGCGTTCTACGTGCGCGACTTCGTCAGGCTTCGCGGTGGTCATCTCGAAAGGCTTGAAAATAAGCCGCAGAAGCAATAGTTGCGGTTAATAAAAATATCAGGAGACAAATAGAGGCGTGGGAATCCGATAAGCCAGTGCTTCTAGGGAGGAGGAAGGCCTTAAATCTATAACAAATTGGGGAAATGCTGGGCATACCCCGCATGCACCCCACATATGTTCTCTCCATTTTCCCCATCAAATGGGGCCCCGGATAATAATTGGACTGCCCATTTGCTCGGTTTAAAGATATATCCACACTGATATGGCAGAGCTGACGACTTCGCCAATTATTTTCGACAATTCGCACTCGGCGTTCGGCGTCCGGCATGCCGCATCCCGCTGGGCACATCTGTGGGGAACCGGAACTTGGCCGACGATCAACCAGGGGCGGGGTTATGCCAGCTGATGTCGCTTATTGGTTGACAGGGGACTCGAGAGCAACCTCCAAACGTAATTTCTTTCCCTATGTTGCAATCGAACGAAGGCAAGGCATAGTAAAAAGTATGATGCTTGTAAATGTCTATATTTTTCCACAACGTAAACCTCTGACATCTCCATAAATTTAACCAAGCGACGCGTTCATATTAATGATGGCAGATCCTGTTCTTGCAAAGCCATCAGGACCCTGCTGTCTAAAGGGAACAATCCACCGAGGAGAGGCAGCAGGCAAGTTCGTCACAGTTGCAGGTTTAGAGACGTACGTTGGAACGCCCAAAAAGCCAAATGGAAATATTTTGCTCTACTTCCCTGACGTCTGGGGGATGTTCCCCAATGGGCTTCTTATAATGGATGGCTTTGCTGATGCTGGGTATCTTGTGCTGGGCGTGGATTATTTTCGCGGGGTAAGTTCTCATTGTAGGACTCTTATCATAGAGCAAAATGGAGCTCATTTGATTTCATAGGACCCAGTGTGGAAACACAGAAAGGATAGGCACGATAACTCGGATCCCAGTTTTGACTATGGGGCTTGGAAGGAGAAGCACACGGCGTTTGCTGATGAAAATGTTCCCAAATGGGTCAGCGCTGTGAAGGAGGAGTATGGCAAGGAGCAAACGAAATATGCTTGTGTAGGGTGAGTCTGATCGGCCATCACTCTGTGATTCTCCTACTTATTTCTTTAGATACTGCTTTGGTGCCCCATACGTTTGTGATGAATTGGCTGGCGACACCGTCACGGCTGGTGCATTCGGCCATCCAGCATTCCTCAAGGAGCATCACTTTTTCAACTTAAAGAGTAAGTTAACTCCTGGTGGTGATATTGTGGCATTGAACTAATAAATATGCATGAAGAACCATTATTCTTGTCGTGTACCGACGAAGATCACACGTTTGACACTCAATCACGACAGCGCGCGCTTGAAATCCTCGAGACGGAAAAGAAATCCTACCAACTGCAGCTCTTTACCGGTGTTGAGCATGGATTTGCGTTACGAGGTGACATGGAGAATCCTTATGAGCGTGAGCTGCCTCCCATAATAAATATCCATTCACCATGCAACATTCTTGCTAACGTGTTCCCAGGATACGTCAAAGAGCAGAGTTTAAAGGGTATCGTAGAATGGTTTGATTTCTGGTTATCGCAATAAGCCATAGAGAAGAAATAATTTCCATATAAATCTTGGAACTTTTCGCAATAAACTAAATCGCTATCTGTGCACTTGCCCTTATGAATACCTATTGCACTTTACGGCTTTACGGCAGTATTGGATCATTCGCTTACTCGGCTTCTCGCCGAAGATGGGTCTTAAATTCAAAAGGTGAGGAGACTAATTGATCCACATTCCCCCGGTTCTCCAGATTTCTCCGGCACCTCGGATTACCCCCAGTCTAACCCCGAGATTCCAGGTCAAGGCACGCCGAGTATCTCGAAATTAATGCACCAAAGTAGGTAGCAAGCGTTCACCTATTCTCGGCACATTACCACGAGGGCGATCAGCCCGGCATTTTAGACTTATGGAACCGTGAGAACTCGATGTTATGAATATATATACCCTGAATATATATGCCCGTCAGTGCTGAAAATATTCGTCCACGTATCATTACAATACTTCACCAAATTAACCACCAACCTGGTGTCTCATAAGTCTCACTAAAATCAATGGCGCCTCCCGTAGCTTTTAATTTTGATGGAGAAGTAGCCATCGTTACCGGCGCTGGCTCCCGCATGCCAGGTACGTTCCTCTCAGTATACATTCCTATTTTTCTAACCTTGGTGCAGGTGAAATTGGCAATGGGAGAGCGACTGCAATTCTCCTCGCTCGCCAGGGCTGCAAAGTTGCCCTGGTCGACTTCAACGTTGAGTGGGCGCAGGAGACGAAGCGCATGATCGACGAAGAGGGCGGCATATCTGAGGTTATCCAGGCAGATGTTACAGATGAAGAGTCATGCAAGAATGCCATAGCGAAGACTGTAGCATCATTCGGCTCTGTGAATATTCTCGTTAACATTGGTATGGACGGCTCCATAACCTTCTTACAGTTATGGAATTTTCATACTAATGCAAAGGTTCTTGTAGTTGGGGTCGGAGGGGCTATGGGCGATGCCACTAAAATTGACATGGACGCTTGGGACCGCGATTTCCGTATTAATGTGACGAGTATGGTACTTATGAGTCGGCACGCTATCCCTGAGATGCGCAAGAACGGCAGAGGTTCTATTGTCAATATGTCTTCTGTCAGCGGCCGTATGTCTCCTTTTCTTCTCCTTACTACCCCAACTTACATTTTTAGTTCTTGGTGGTAATCCGAGCCTGCTATACCCTACCACTAAGGGTGCAATCATCCAAATGACTCGCGCAATGGCCGCACAGCACGGAGCCGAGAACATCCGCGTCAACTGCGTGTGTCCAGGAATGGTGTTTACCCCAATGGTGCGGGGAAGAGGCATGACAGATGATATGCGCCAGGCGCGAATTAACCAAAATCTAATGAAGCAAGAGGGCACAGGCTGGGATGTGGGCTACGGGATTCTGTTCCTGTGTAGTAAGGAGGCAAAATGGATTACAGGACTGATAATGCCAATCGACGGAGGGGTAAGTTTGCCTGAGCTGAGCTATATATTGCTTCTTTTTTATTACAATACTGACTCATTTTGGCACGATAGACGACCGCGGGAAAAGCAGACAGGCCAGCACTAAAAGCTGATGTGCTAGCAGAGATTAACACACAGATACCCAACGGCACAAAGTAGACGTTCTGGTGATGTTTATTACAAGCGATGGATGGAAAGGGGTAAAAATTTCATTGATATCAAGCATGTGGCAACGAAATAGACTGGAGTTTTTATGCCCATTTGCAAATCTACGCGACGTTTAATTCATGACCAACACTATCTAGCTAGTAAATAAATCATGCAGTATATAGTAGCGATACTTATTATTGTAAACAAATTGAAATTAGAGAGTGTACTTCTCGAAGTATTAGCCTCACAAATCTGGCCCTCGTTTCTTGTCTTAGTAGGGTTGGTCGGTTATCACCCACCTTCTCCACTTTAAATCCGTGCGGGGAAGAAAGTACAGTAGCCTCACAAGTCTGGCCCTCGTTTCTTGTCTTAGTACGGTTGGTCGGTTATCACCCACCTTCTCCACTTTAAATCCGTGCGGGGAAGAAAGTACAAACGTCTCGAATATCTCTTGCTATTGAAGCCGCAAGACAGACATTGCGATAACATATTCTAAACCTACGTCCTACGCATTTTTACAAACCCGCCCCTCCAATCTAGTTCCATTGCGCGAGGCAGTCGTGGGTTCTTGAGAGTTGTGATGTTCGCCGGAGTTCCGGACACACTCACGCGAACCCCGCCCACAGCCGGCACGCCGAGTACTATGCAGGTTGAGACCTCTAATCACATATTCGGTCAAGCATGCGTCCACTGCAACCAAAAAAAAGTATTGTCCTAGAAACCCAGCCTTATGACCATGGACTAATCAGGAAAGATTAAATGCAGATTATTAACAGAGCAAGGGCCATGTCAATCGTGCTCCTCCCTACGCATTGAGTGCATGTGAGCATCCTTTGCAACGCTTTTCTTTTTACCATGTTGATGAGAATCAAATAGCCCTCGAACCCGTAAGAGACGTCGAGCTGCTCCAACGAGGTCATCAAGTGCAACTTTTCAACATGCCGAGAGGCTCCCTGACAGTATCCAGAACGGCCCAAGGCGGAATTGCGGAAGCACCAATGCCTACGATGACCCCACGGGTGCGCAGATGCCACTTCCGTCCTGGCCACACTCACATCCTATGGTATTATCTGGTATGACAGTACCAGAGAACCTTCCTAACGGTGGTCAGACAGATGATTTGCAAGATGCAAATCGTGCTGTTCATCACATTCCTGACGAGAGAAGCAACTCGGTATCATTACATCACATAGCGTCGAGAGACAGCGATATTACTACGGATCCACCCCATGAAATTGTTACAGTGACACGTCAAAGGACTGAGTCTCCAACATATATTGGGAGGGCGTATTATATTGGCGGTGACACAGCAATAGACGAGAGGTCGGCTCGATCATACACCCCGTCTAGAACTGGTGGGCTTTCTGATACAGAAGAGAAAATCCTGGAGCTCTGCGGATCTTTCAATGTCCCACCAAAGTCTACACGCCAAATTCTCATGGAAACTTTCATGCAGTATTGCTATCCGTGGATGCCGACCCTTAGTCAGTCGGAGCTACATCAAGGCAGCGATAAGTTCCAGTCGTTGTTGCTGATGCAGTCGATGTTTGTAGCAGCCAGTCGAATCTCGCCAACTCCAGGCGTGGTATCGTATGCATCGTCGGAGCAGTTCTACCAGCGTGCAAAAGCTCTCTTTTGGGCAGGCCACGAAAACAATCCCCTTACGGTTATTAAGGCTATAACTATGCTCCACTGGTACAATCCTGATGGACCAGCGTATGTCTCATACGATGCTAGCGAATTTTGGCTTAAAATGGGAGTCGGCCTTGCCTACCAGATTGGTCTCCATAAAGAGTCACCTCAGGGGCCGCACAGAGCTATTCGCCGCCGTATATGGTGGAGTTTGGCGGTAAGTCTCGCAGTTTTCAAATGACTAGATTCACAATGCTAATATAATCTTAGGTCCGTGATTCCCTCATCTCCGTCTCACACGGGCGACCACGAGCGAGCCACCTCAGGGGCCGCAAAGAGCTATTCGCCGCCGTATATGGTGGAGTTTGGCGGTAAGTCTCGCTGTTTTCAAATGACTAGATTCACTATGTTAATATAATCTTAGGTCCGTGATTCCCTCATCTCCGTCTCACACGGGCGACCACGAGCAATTAATATGGACGACTGCGAAACTAGTCCCCCATGTTTAGACGACTTTCCGGAATCTCGTGCGCAAGGAGAACTGTTTATTCCGTATGTTGAGATATGCTGTCTTCTTGGCGACCTCGTTGAGTGCTGTTCTAGAAGACGTATGTGTAATACACAACGCCTGCATGTGGAAACCGTCCTATTTCGCTGGACGAGGACACTTCCTTCTAACTTAAGCTTGTCTCCAAAGCAACCCCATACCAAGACGTACGATCTCCTCGCACATAATTTTAATGCCCGACAATTGCATGTCCCATACTTCATCTGTCTAATTATTTTGGCTCGCCCTACCGCAGCGTCAGGGGAAGTATCGTCAGTCCCTGTTTTGGCAGCTTCGTTTGTCGCTGGCATTTACGAGTATTTTTTAGCACGCGACCAAGTTAAGTTCTTGTCGCCGGTGTTTACAAACTTTTGCCTTGTCGCTAGTATCGTATTGCTATCAGTCCGCCCGTTTCCTGATTTATGGGACGCTATTCAACCAGATCTTGAAGTCATGCAGAAATGCCTAGATGAGCTTTCGAAGCGATGGCGGTCTGCAATCGGAGCATCTAAAGCGCTACAAAAAGCCATCGATATACGGAAAGCCCACTTACCGAGCGAAGGGTCGTCTCTAAGAAGGCCTACGAGCGCTCAACTAGCTCTATTTGAGGGGTTTTCCGTCGACCTGTGCAGAATATGGCCTGTTTATGAACCCCAAATGGTACTACATGATACCGGCAATTCAGCCCAGAGGAATGTCGAGTCGCAAGGCAATCCAGGGGAAGTATTCAAACCCTTTTCGGACCAGGACACAATACCGATGGCCGAGATTGGTTTCGCAACTGAAGGGGGGGAGCAGAACTTCATGAATTTAGAGTTTGGAGGTATAGGCGAGTGGTTCATGAATGACTGGGATATGACTGGATCCAGGTGATCCTATGGACTTTTCATTCCCGGATTCTAGTCGCAGAATTCTCTGCCGGCGAAGAGACTTCAATGGGCATCAATGCGGCCAAACCGCTTCAAGCCAACACTACGCAAGACACCAGATGACATCAAAATCACAAATGGATAAGCTGCAACCCAACCCCGGTTATCGAGCAATTGCAGTGTTATTTTTGAGACGATATGCGTCTAATCTAATGGCAGTCTATGTGAATGCCTCCCATCGTGCCCCACGGCATCTGCGTCACACTTAGAGCATATACATCACATACTACGGCAGAAGTAAGGGGCCTTGGTGGTTCTCTGACCTAGATTAAAGCGGCAGTGCTGAGGACGTGCAGAAAGCCGTCTAAAGCAGCTGAAAATAACATCAAGTTTTCACCAAGGCAGCTGGATGTAGTAAACTAATATGGGCCAAGTGCGCATCAGGAAAAAGCAGCAAATCCGTCTCTATACTTTCATCATCGACACTCTAATAGTGGTTAGCTTGTGGGGTGAGCTGAGATCGGACCATCCTTGAATCCGTCTCGGCATGGCAATGCTTTTCCTTCCATTCATGCAGAGCGGGCAGAATATTGAGTGCCGCAAGGCTTGGAAACTCTCATGTTCTAGCGATCTTTTTAGTATTAGTTGTGCAAGTTCAGGCCCTGAATCTAGGCTTCGCTTTCACACCCTCCTCATCTATAGCGTCTGATTCCTCTCGAAGTTCAAGTCTTGCATTCGATTCTCTCCAGACTCTGAATCTGGCCATTAGCCTTGTGTCTAGAACCTCTACATTTGTCAACTAATGGCTCCTCGACAAAATAAGTATCAGGATCACATTAATTCCCGCGTTCCTTCATCACTCTCCTTAGTACACTAGTCGTCTTGGCCATTTTGGTCAAATGAGCCCATGTGGGGACGGGTCGGCTCGCGGGACAAACCTTAAATGGGACCAACTGGACAACCCCATCCATGTGTATGCAGGAGCACAATGCAGGAAGTACAAAATTGGACCTTTAATCAATCAGGGCTAAAAGTATTGCTCTTGGCCCCCACCCACTCATATCTACTCTTTCAACCGGCACTCCAGCACCGTCTGACTGCCTAACTGGCTCCACCAGATCTTAACCAACCGTAGACCCGCCGCATCCAAGATCGCCTTGAATTCTTTCTCGCTACGCTCCTTCCCTCCTATAACAAGCATGCACATATCCATCCAGTACACCGTCATATCCAAACCTTCGTGGCCTGTTTTTGGCACCTCAGGTACTACCATCTCGCCGATCAGAAGACGAGAATCTGGTGCCATGGCATCGGCGATGTGCGACAGGATTATAATAGCTTCACGGTCCTGCCAGTTGTGCATGATGCGGCGGAGGTAATAGATATGCGCGTCTAGAAATGTGAATATATGACAGGGAACTGGGGAGGCGACACTTACTCTTGATTGGTTGTGGCGTAAAGAAGTCAATGGATACCTTCTCCACTCCTGGCAAAGCATTGGCGGGAATCGCATCCAACACCCTCTCCCGATCCTCCAAAATTGCCCTACCTATTCGCGTCACTCCACTCTCCTCGATCTCCCGCGTAATCTGCAATAAGCTTTGACCGCGGCCCCCAGCAACATCGACAATAAAAGCACGTTCAGGGTCACTAGTGTCAATAGAGGTAGGCAGCGTAGCAAATGGGAACATGCCGAGGACTGGCAGAGCGGCCTCCTGTGTTGTCATGGCAATGTTAAACCGCTGTAGCCGCTCAGGCCACTCTAGTAAACACTCGTAGAAGTTCTTACCTTCCCGGTCATTATGCCACGCAAAGGGGGAGGTGCGAGGGTTAAGAATACCTGCCGAATCGTGCGTGGACATGTATTCTGGGAGGCGATGGGCGGCGGGAGCTACTTCGTCCACACAAAGGGTGAAGAAGTCGGTTGCGACATCATCAATATAGACAAGTGAGAACTTGGTATGCGCGTAAGTGTCTTCAGCAACGGATCGGAAGATGTTGGTTGCAGTCAGAATCCGCATGAGACGGGCTGGAGGCAGGTGTTAGCTCATGATATGTCTTACTGGTAGCGATGCATACTGAGAACTTCGAGATCAACATTCACAATTGCAGCGAGATCTTTGGCAGTGATGCTACCCTCACGCGGAATGTTGTGGAAGACCTTGAGCTGCAGCAGCGTATTTACAGCCGCTGTTTGCGAGTACTACATTGGGTTATTGCCTGCATGAATAGGGCATATGACACGTAAAACATACATTGGTGATCTGACTAAACATTTTGGCAGTGATGCTACCCTCACGCGGAATGCTGTGGAAGACCTTGAGCTGCAGCAGCGTATTTACAGCTGCTGTTTGCGAGTACTACATTGGGTTAATGCCTGCATGAATAGGGCATATGACACGTAAAACATACATTGGTGATCTGACTAAACATCTTCTCAACAGGATCATCCAATTCTCCCCGCAGCGCATCCAGTCTGGCTATTAGATCCAACCTGGAGCGTTTGTCTGCTCGCTCAACATCGTAGACCTTTGCTGCCTCGAGCAAAGATTCAATATCCCTCACTAAATTTGATTTAATCACCATGTTGCTGATTGGTTCTAGAAATGTTCTTGGATCGGCAGGAATGTTACACAAATGACATATCACACAGGAAAGTAAAAAGCAAGAAGCCTTAAAAGTCAGCGGTCAAATGAGGGCGGGGTAGACTTCAAAACACCAGAGAGGAGGATAACGGTGATTGGTTGGTAAGCATTCCATCGGTCGGCCCGTGGCGCTCCCTTGCACCTTATCGGATACTTTGAAAAGTGGGGCCTTACCTCACCCAGAGCATCGTGTAGATGGTGCCCATATTTTAATCTTCGTTGTAGTCATAATCCTCCTCGCTACTCTCCTCCGCCGTCTCTTCCTCAGTGCCCAATCGTATCGAGATTCCCTCCAGTGACGTCAATTCCTTATAAGTCTTAAGGTAGTAGTGATCGTTAGTCCTCATCGTCTACAAGCAGAAAAATCCAGAACAAACTCACACGAAGACCCTCGTCCTTGCTTTCCCCACAGCCATGTGGAAATGTCGCGACGACACCAACAAGTGTCTTGTTCGGCTGGGCCTTAATAGACATCAACTCGGATTCCCCTACATCAGGATTTAGATGACATCCAGCTTCTCGGCCACGGTTCGTGCGAACCTATATTCGCCATTAATTAGTTAAACAAGGAAGAAAGAAAGAAAAGAAAAGCGAGATTTGAGAAGGGCTGCGGCTGCGGCTGCGGGGTCGCCTGCCTGCTTACCCTGAAACCAGCCACTGATTCATCGTAGCACCCGATTAACACTTCGGTGATAATCTCGCCGCCGGGTCCGTCAATGTCAAGGTCGATGCGAAAATCGCCGTGTCCTTTCTTCTCGCCCATCTTCGTATCGGGGCTAGTAGACGAAACAGGAGGCCCTGCAAGAAGGATGTTATCCTCTAGTTTATCCTCCTCGACTTTACCTCGAACTCCAATCAGCCGCTGGCCTCCATTGTGCTCATCTACAAACTCCGCTCCTAAGCCACAAATCGTATAACTTTCAGTCCTTATAGTGCCCGTATTCCCATCGGTATATAAACCTCGCGAGTATGTAGTAAAAATGGACACCCGCTTGAGCTGGCGAAGCTCTGTTGCGTCCTTTGCCCAGATGAGAGCCTCGTATGGTAAGAGATGCGGGGTTAGTTCTGCCTCCTCGTCGTCGCCAACCACTCCTAGGTCATACTCACTGGTGGATACAATCCGGATGTCGGGATTGTTCCAGTATGGTGTGCCGAAGAAGCGGGTGCCATTGTCCTTCCACATGACCTCGTCGATAAGTGGGTGACGGCGCCGGATGATGCTGTCAGGAAGAATGCGGCGGTCGTGTAGGTCCTCATTGAGCAGTGTGATTAAGCCGAGGCAATTGAATGTCGTTATTGGTATATCAGCCTTGGTTCAAGTTAGTTCGCGGAGATTGTATAGGCATGGTTAGCTCTTACAGCCATTTTGGCTGTCAACCCGACAACCTGGTGGCCTGGGCGGGCTACTATTGCTCGCATGGAATGCCCTCGATCCGTCTCGCCGAGATCTATCTCACGGCCAGATTTGCAGATAATCTGGAGTTAAAAAATTGTTAGCAAGCTATCCCTAAGTTATGAGGTAGGCTGGAGCGACCAACCGTAATGCCCTTCGGCGACGTCTCGCCCACATCACCCCGCGTAGTCCCGA
>JPKA01001644.1:0-12471 GCA_000750875.1 Pseudogymnoascus sp. VKM F-4517 (FW-2822)
CATCTCAGCCTTCCCTCCCTCTCTCCCCCCATACAATAAGCAAAAAGTAGCTCAGCTGTGATACCATACACCCCCATCACCCATCATTGTCCCCCCTGTTCCCTTCTTGTGAGATGCTCCTTCCCTCCTCGATATCCCGAGCTGACGAACCAGTGTCACCCTGCCATACATACGACTTGCCTACGCGACAGGATCAGGATCATCATCCCGCGCTAGAGAGGCTGGAATATGCTTCTGCCTGCCTATCAAACAGAATCTCCGCCGCTTCTTCCGATCTTGGCACTTCTCATCATGATGCTCACTAAATTCAGACTAAAAGGTTACTCCACTATCTACGTACGAAAGTAATGCACAGTCCGTATCCTACTAACTGCATGGCAACTAGGTTACTATGGTCACTGCTCTTCACTAAAAAAAGGTGCTTCACGACTGGAGTAAGTCTCACAGTAGCTCCATCTTCTCTCATCTCGCGACCTCTTCTCTGGTACGGGTGGCGTCCATTGTTGCGATCCCACAATCTCTTTTGCTACCTAGCTTGGGCTACCATCCGAGGTGACGGACGCATGATGGGATCCCTCCAGCCGCTGCCTCCCGAGGGTTCTGATCGCTGGGAAAGTTGCTCGTGGCTGCCAAGCGACTACCTAGCTTGGGCTACCATCCGAGGTGACGGACGCATGATGGGATCCCTCTAGCCGCTGCCTCCCGAGGGTTCTGATCGCTGGGAAAGTTGCTCGTGGCTGCCAAGCGATGGCCGTCCCCTGATGGTGGGGTGCTAGGGGTTGGGGGTTGGGAAAGAACGGAACAAGGGCATGTCATGGTCCATGGGGCACGCGGCATGGGCATCATCCTCTGCTCCCCCCTACGCCACCACCAACAGTGCCATGCCATGCATTCAGACAATTTTGTGAAGATGAGGTGAGATGGGATGAGTGACAAGAGACAATCAGGAAGCGCCCCTTCCTGCAAGGTTCACCCGCATGGGCCATCAAACATTGTCGTGACCTCGGAAAGCAACTTGGGAACTGGGGATTGGCGATCGGGGCTGTCAAATCTTTCTCGGAGCTTGTGGCATGTACTCCGTGGCACAAGCGTACGCGTGCTCCTCTACCACAGATCGGAGAGGAGGATTTTAGTGCTCATCCCGACAGATTGACTAGGGTCAGCCATCCAGATGGTGAACACACCCTTGCTGTCATCAAATCCTTGCACCTGGGAAACCACTGGGTCCAAACGCATCGGCCACTTTTAAAATACCAGAAGAGGGAACCGCGTGTGTGAATCAATCACCGTATACATGACATGCCAATTCGTCGTCGCCCATGGCCAAAGAGGGCCAAAGAGACACGCAGAACTGACAAACGACAAGAGCGCCTGCCGTGTTACCCATTCATACCAGAGGTACGTACATATCACGGCTTCCTCTTTTGGGACAGAAGCAAACAAATCGCCCGTTGCACAAGGCTGCCTGGCATGGCAAGCAGCGGTTAAACTCGAGTCAGATTGATCTCATTTAGAGTTGGCGGTCTGTAAGATTCAGCAGTTGTGCTGGGAATCGCCAGGCGAAGGATTCCATCGATCTCATGGCGCGCATGAAATCCATGGCTGGTTCAAGATTTCTCGCCATCCTATCAATGCGCGTCGAAAGCAATCCACCTGACTGTCTCTGCCATCGTCTTGGCAAAAAACGTGTCAGGATGTGTTCCTATGAACGAACATCTTGCCGTTCTCAGCCTAACGAGTCATACAGACACATTATTATGCACGCCGCATGTACAAATTCAATAGAAACACGGTTCAGAGCCAGCTCTTCGTTGGCAACGGGATACGGTAAGGATACGAGAGCTAAGATGGTGGGCTGGCTCCGTGTATCGCTCGTCACAATTCGCTCCAATAGACCGTTTTTGATGATCACACACCAACTCCGCCCCTTAGTGCGTGCGAGCAGGGATTCTGGCTGAAAGCTCAAGCCGAGCGTTTCTTGGCCTGCAGAAGCTACAACAGTCTAGAATGCATACAAAGGGTACTTTTTGTGCTGTAGTCGGTGGAGGTGATTGAGGCCCTTGTCGATGAGATGTCCACCACCGTTGGCCGATCGGCAAGGCAGTGCGGAGTTCCCAGGACGAGCAGTCAACAAACGCGAGGGGTGCCCGCGTGTCTGACCTGACAGGTCTCTTACCAACAACATTCTGACAGACAAGCACAGCCAGCTACTTTACAGCTTCAAGGACAATGCGAGGGGCGTCTGCAAACAACCTATCCTTCGCTACCAAAGCCGGCATTCCTCAATTTGAATCCCGAGGCCCCGGAGCCACCTGCCATGCGACGGCCACGCGCAGAGTATACGGTACGATCAGAGCTCGCGCCCACCTTTCTCCAGCATTGGAATAAGTCAACCAAACTTCGTTATCTCCGCCAATAGCATATTATCCGTATATAGATTATGCCACCTTCGTACGCCACAAATAGTGGACCAAAGAGCGGGCCAAATTGCAGGACAAGAACGGGGCTGTTTGGCAGTTTGGAAGACGATCAGAAGAGTGGAGAGACACCCCCCAGAGTGCCGTGATTGCGAGCGGAAGAGGAGCGATGTACTTGAGATCATCAATCATCAATCTTGTTTGTGGGGCGAATGGGAGAGCTACCGCTAGACCCATCGTGGATTTTGTGTCGGTGGTACACTAGGCTTGGTCGGGAAATTTAATATGTTCCCTTCCGTTCTCCGGTCACAATTCTCGAACTTCTCCTCAGCTTTCGGCGTACTTCCGTCGACGTTCCTGCGGCGACGTTGGAAGTTCGGATTATTACAGCTCTTTTCACCGACTAAAGCGAGAGACACGGCACAGCATCCTTACCTTTGTCGCCCAGAGAGGCTCTATCTCAGAGACATTGTGTTTCTAAATTTCGCTCGCGGCCACAGCGGAAGCGACCAAGAGGGTCAGGTAACAATGCACACACAATAATACAACACATGCATACACGCCGTGCATTAAGTGCACAGTGCCTTCTGTGCAATCCCGCGCAGCTTGCAGTTGCAGTCGTGGTACAAACTTTCCAGTACTAACTCAGTCTGACCAATCGAGGACCCCCAGAAAACCCGACTGGCCAAATTAACTCCGCCCGTCACGTCCCGTTTCACCCCCTCCCCCAGCGCTATGGTGAAAGTGGGCTTGAAACCCGCCGACCAGTCGGCTCCAACGTGATAGCGCATCGGCGATCGGGCAGCAGGGCGGGCTGAGCCGATTGCGATTCGCTCAGCGCGATGTCTCGGGCGGGGGCCATGCGGTCCTGAGAACCACGTCTCTGGGCGACCACCGTGGCTAGCCTGTTGCTAAACACTCCCAAATCCCTCGCGCCATGCCCCAGCGCTCAGGGTTCAGGGTCGGCAGCGGGCGTGGAGTCTGCAATTTGCGCTCGTTCCTCGTATAGTATGATACTGGTACGCTACTACATAGCACTATGTTGCTCTATGCCTCTGCCCGCGGCGCACTGTTCACCGAAGTATGGTACCGGCCTGCATATCCTGTACATGCTAGGTACATACCCTTGTGCTAACGTCAGCCTTGCTCAGAACGGTGGGATTGTTCCCCGCTTACTCTAGTATGCATGATGCATAGCAAGCCAATCCAATCATCAAACGGACCGAAGCTCTGTTGGAACGCTGCGGGGGGAGAGGGGCCGTACATTGCGATTGCGACAATCTCATCTCATCTCATCTCAATCTCAATCGCGATCATCGGAGCAACCAAATACGAGCAAATCATCGTACTCGCACTCGCTAGTCTCCACATATCGCTTTCTTGACCAAAGATACTCTTGTCACCTGGGTGCCACAGTTCGGTAACGGGAAGCACACGACAGCCACTGTCGCCGCCTTAGTATTTGTACGATCCTCTGGCAAGTCACCCGCCTTCCACAAGTCGACAGAATGGGGGCGTAAGCAAAGCAGCTTGAAGCCATACGTTGTCGCCCGTGGGTAAAGCGAAACTGTCAACCCCCACGAAAGCATCGCTGTCGCCCAAGACACGCCACAACAGGCTCCCTGCAAGATTGAGTACGTGGGATATGATCCTGCAGCCCGCGGCCAGAAACAAAAGGGCAATTTTACGCGCAGTCGCTGTGCAGTTGCAGCAACACTAAGCCAGGATCGAAGCTCACAGACCGCCCCGCCCTTCCCTCTACCGGCAAAGAAGCAAAAGAGGCGTCGCCCGCAAATTAAACTGATCCCTGGGCCCTCCTCGGACCCCACCCCTACCCCCTCCCCAGTGTGTGATCGTGCGCACATGGCGGGACCGCCGAAACCCAGAGCCTAAAAAGGGGCGCGCGCGGCGGGCGAGATTGGGTGTGCAACGCCCGGTTTCCGCACCACGAGGCTGCGGGGATGTTCTGGAGATGGGGAGTGGGTCTGCGGAGGTCAAGGTCTCGTACGTAACTCCGCTCCCCGGCCCGGCATGGAGGGCGAGCTGCGAATCGCTGGGCTTACCAGACTTTGGTACATTTGCTGTACATATGAACACTGTATGTAAGAAGAGTACTGTACTGCACTGCAACTGCACGCAGACTGCTACTCTAACTCACCGGGACGTACACGTTTCCGACTTACAAATACCTGAATTCGCAGTGGCGCACCATTGTGCAAGGGTTTCATGGGGAAGGGGGCGAAGGGGGGAGGCCCTGGGGTGCGCTGTGCTCGCCGATAGACATGCAGTTATGCACAGTATGTACCGTGCAGTACAAATATTCCGTACGTTTGTATGGTGCGTACCGTGCCGTACATGCGGAGAACGTACGTACCTCCAGTCCGATTCTGTGCGACAGACGGAGACGCACAGAAGCCCAATATCGCACATGCGTCATCTGCTGTAATGTATACAGTACTCTTCGGCGAGCACAGCACAGCACGGTACCCAAACCACCTCATCTCTTCCCTTGCCTTTCCATCAATGGTCGGCGAAAATGGGACAATTTGATTACGACGCCCATCCCGTGGACACCCATTCCATCCCGCGCCCACTCCTTCTCCCGCGCCCAGCGCTCTCGAGCCCTCTCACCCACCCGACAAATACCGACAACACAGCTCTGGCACCCACCCGGCCCGCGATCAAGATCGGATCTCGATCTGCAACCACGACCGCCGTCTCGGCACACCCTAGCAGCACGGCCTGAGGAGAGATGTCCTCCCCGGGCTGAAACAGCCACACCATCCATTCCCCCCCGTTACCCCCAATCCCGCTCCTTCCCTTCCCCCCTTCCATGGGCGCGATGCGACCTCATCACCCGGATATGACCTTGAGACAAAGGACCAAGCGCTGCGGATTCCCACGCCGGGAGAAGCTGGGACGGGATTGGCGCGCGGCACGTGGTTGGGTCTTGGCGAGGGTACTTCGAAGGGGATGTGTGTAGGGGCCGGATGGGGATTGGTGATGGCGACGGGGATGGAATAGTGTCAGTCTCTCCTCCCTTGCCACGTTTCTGGCCCGCGACATTCGACCAATCGCTGCGTTCCTGTGTCAATGGGCATGTCTGAGACATAATCCCAAGACACTGTTTCGGCGAGCCAGTGGCGCCGGCGCCGGCGGTGTGAAATGTGATGTGCTTTTTCTTTTGATGATGTGCGATGCCCTCGCGATTGGCCCCCTCCCATCAAGGTCCGTCGCAGCGCCCGCGCCAAAGCCACAACGCGTAATCGCCGCCGCCATGGTCGCGACCGAACCAGACCATCAGGTGCGCAGAACCTCCCCCCCCATTCCCCAATTAACACACCCGTCGCTCAGACAGACGCACGACCCCCCAATCCTTCGCCGGCGCCCTCGGCGTGTGATAAGCCCGCATCGCGTGCAGATGCTCGCTGAATGGCTCCCTCTCCGCTCCTTCTCGCCCGCCTCGGGCGCCGTAGCTCGCCCCTTACTCCGGGTAGCGGGTGCCGTGCCGGCCAAGCGGCGCCGACGGCGCCCTCTGTGGGTGGTGCGCCAGCGCCCCAGGCCCCACCGCCAGCGCTGGCCGCAGCGCATCGCGCGCGTTCCCAGCAACACGTCCCTCTCGATCCTTGGGAATTGCGACCGTGCGCCGTGCGGTGCGCTCGCTCTGTTGGATCCCGCGCCCACCCTAAACCCCCGAAATCCCCGAGACCGACCAGCGAAAATAAATTTTGGGCGCGGGATGGGAGGATGGGGGTGCAGTAGTTTGGATTGGTTCTGGTGCGATGTGCCCTTTGCCTGGTCTTTGGGATCGAGGGATCCATGGGGGAACAAGCTGCGCCAAGACGCCTGATGGCCCCCAATAATTTGTCAGAGGAATTGAAGGAGTGCTGGGGATGAACTGGGTACGCGGGTTGCCAAGTGTTTTTCCCATTGCCGTCCCAGAGTCCTAGATCCGGAGGTTCCTCCGGAGTGTGGTAGTGGCTTTCAGGGGGGTTGGATGGTGAACCGGGGTTTTTTGTTTTAGGGCAGGTTTGCGAGGTGTGATTGTGATGTAGGATTAGAAGTTAGGCTTGCGAAGGTGGCTTGAGATGATAGGTTTGTGAGCAAAGTTTTTGGCAAAGGCGGAAAAGTGTCTCATCCAATTCATCGCTACTTGCTTGCTCTGAAAAAAAGACAGATCGCTGCTCCTATCAAAAAAACATGCTCTGCTCGCGCTGCTCTGAAAAAAAGACACGACACGAAGAATATACTACTAAAAAATCCATCCACTCTAACAATCTCCATCCCATCCTCCCCCGCGCCGCCGCCCTGCCCTCGTATATGTCTTCCCCGTCTCAGGCAGGCGCGCCAAATGTGGATGTCCTTTTCGTCCTCCACCCCTTTCTACAAACCCCCCTTGCGATCCAACGCAACCCGCGAAAGAGCCCCCAAAAAAAAGTATAAGCAAGGAAGCCCCGTTTATTTTTATATAAAATCTCTTTTTTGTTTGTCCCGTGCTGTCCTGTCCGCCTGCTCGCCGCCGTGTCTGGTGCCCATTGTTGAAATCATCTCCGATGTTGAAATCGCGCGCGCACGTACATACATCATTCCGTTCGTTTGTGGTTGCTGGCACGGTCCCGCCTGTGCCTCTCTTGCTCGCTCGTAGATCTGCCATTCCCCAGTAGCTTCCCTCAATAGCTAGATCCTCATTTAGTACATCCCCGGCGGCTTCTTCAGCGGTGCCGGTAGCAAGTCCGCCGCCCCGCCGACGATCCGGTCGGGTGCTAGGCTGCCCTCGATGCGGCGCTGTGCGTCTTCGCGGTCTTTCTCGGAGATCTCGGCATCTGGCTTGCGCATGTCGGGTGTGTATTGGCCTTCCTGGGGGTGGTGGCCGATGGACATGCCAACGCGGACCTAGGTTTTGTTAGTCTCTTCTCATACAGTAAAGGGGCAAAGGGGAACATACCAAAGTCTCTAGCGCGCTGTTGGAATTTTCCACAAGATCATCATCAAAGCGCATAGCGCCCGGCTCGAAGAGGACAAGTAGCGTGCTGCCGCCAAACTTGAAGTATCCCAGCTCCTCGGCGCGCTTTACCGTGTCCCCCTTCTTGCGAGTGATGACCGTGCTCCCTACCATCATGGCGCCCACGCAGATGACCATGACGCGGCCATGCGCAACAGAGTCAATAGGCACGATGACACGCACGTTCTCGCCGTAGACATCGAGCGCCGAGCGGATGGCCATAGGGTTCACAGTGTAATACTCGCCCTCGATGGTTTTTGGGGTGTCCATAACGCCGTCGACGGGGATGTGGAAGCGATGGTAGTCCTGGGGCGCCAGGCGGAAGATACCAAGGGCACCGTTGGTGTACCGCTCCACGTCTTCGGGGTATGCGTTCCCGAGGAGGCGCTTGATTGAGAACTCGCGCCCCTTGACCCAGATCTTGGTGGCGGTGTCCATTTGGTTGAAGACGACGGAGCGGCAGTCGGCGGGGGAAACGATGATGCGCGGGTTGTCGGGCGCGGAGCACGGGCGAGCGTTAGGCTTGAGCTCGCGGTAGAAGAATTGGTTGAAGTTCTTGAAGTCTTCGATGGGGTAGAGCACCTCGGACATGTCGAGTTGATGGAAGGCGATGAACTTGGGTATCTCGTTCTTTGAAGCAGGATCGTCGTATTTGACACCCTGCTTAACGCTGAGGCCACGCAGGAGCTTGCGAACTATGGGGTATTAGCATTGTTTCTAGCCATCCACAGGGGTAATCTCCAATACGTACTTCTCTTCTTCTCCATGTCCCTCGACTTAAGGCCTTTGTAGAGCAGTCGAATCCCAAGTCGTACATATATACTCATCCGCTCTTCATTGATATGTCCAGTAATGCGATCCTGTACAAGAATATTCGCCGAATTCGCACCAAGCTTGTATCCTCCATACGAGATCTTCGTGATGACCTTGGAATACCACTTACGCTGAGCCTGGCTCGATGTAACAAAGCCTGCCATGACGATATTATTGACCTGTCGCCAATCCTGGCTTGCACAGGTGGCAATATGTGTGATAATATCGGTATCGGACCGCCTGTTAAGGCGAGGCTGATGGCAAATAGGACACTCCTTGATCTCCACGACATGCTCTTCTCGCTCCTCGTCTTTATCGTACAGATCGTACGAATTGCTAAAGTCGCCCTCTTCAAGAGGCGTGCCGATCTCCGTGTTACTAAGCTCTGCTGCATCGGCCTCTTCACCGAGCGTTGTCTCTGACTGTCCCTGCATTGCTGGTAATGACAGGTTTGACGAGGCAGCGCTTCGTCCAAGCCGCTGCTGGATCTGGTCACGCACCCTGTCGGTGGCAGATTGGCTCTGCTTGCTCTTCATTTCTAGCTGCTCCTCCAAACAAATCACGGCCTCGTCGTAAGAGAGCACGCCTTCCTCATCGTTTAGCATGTGCGGGAACCTCTTGAAGAACTTATCAATGGTGGACTCTTTAAGCGTCGATCCAAGCGTGTCAAGCATAGTGGTGAGTTCGACCTTGCTAATTGTGTTGCTGTCATCGACATCGTATTGTCGGAGCATCGACCGCCAGAACTGCTGCCTCAGAGCCGAATAAGGTAGGTATTTCGCCTTGAGGTGTAATTCGGGCTTGTGCTTTTCCTCCCACTTCTCCATGTTCTTCAGCTTGAGCGGGATGTGGAACGTATGTAGATCGGGGTCTCCTCTATCCTCGGTATTGTCGGTCTGCTCCAGGGCACTCGGTGGAATTGCTTCAGGGGTCAAGTTAGCTCCAATTTGAGGAATGCCTTCACTGGTCACACTGGGCTGCGCCGACGGTTTCGGGGATAACTGCGGTCTACCTTGCTTGTTCAGGCTCTGTGACGAGGTCGTCCTTGATAGAGCGATTTTGAATCTTGATTTGCTGCTGGGCTTCGGTACCGATCCAGAGTCCGGCAGTTCGGGAAGGTCATAAAGTCCGGTGTCCGGGTCGGCCTTTGGGCCTGTACTTGTGATATCTTGGATTGGCACAGAGGCCGCGCATATGAAGTCGTTTCCAGAGAGCTTGTCGCGGTCGACAACCGAGAAGGATATCGAGTATGCCTGCTCGTGTCGGAGGACCTGGAATATCATCTTCTCGTTAAAGACAGGATTGAGCTTATGGCGGACCACTCGGGTTCTGAAAGTCTTCCTGCCCAGCGACGCAACAACGAAGGGGTCCATGTCGAACGACGTCCTCGTCACATTCCGTTCCGGGGGCAGGTCGGTAACGCTCGAGATCTCCAAGAATATGATCCCGGTCACACTACTCGCCCCAACGAACTCGTATAACTGATGGGCTTTCCGTTTCTTCAGTCCTCTTATCCTCCTCCGCCGTCTCTTCTTCTCGACCGTTTCCGGCTTCGTAGGGTCGTCGGCTTCGTCAGCTTCGTCGGCCGAGCCGCTCGGCTCGTCGTCCTCGTCCTCGTCGTCATCGTCGTCGCCAGTAGGGCTTGCATCGCTGCTAGACTTCGTCGGTGTAAGGTTATCGTTTTCGATCCCAGCAATAGCCCAGAACTTCTCCATGACCTGGGGCGCTGATGCCCCGGGGGTCGACGAGTCGTATAGCTTGAATTGTAGTTGTACCTCCCCGGAGATATTGCTATCCTTCTTCTCCTTCCTCCTACTGCCGCCCCGTTTGCTCTTCAGCGGATACCACTGCGCCTCTTGTGAAACCTTGCCATTAGCAAATATATCCTCTAATGCCACCTCGAACTCCCCCATGTAGTCCTTCCCGAACCTGTCCTTGTCCCAACACACGATGTCGAGCAGGAGGTCCTTGATGCCGGAGACGGGCAGGTCGCACAGGTGGTTCCATTCGGGGTTGAGAGTCTTCGGCACATACTGCGTCGTATCTCTAGTATCACCCAGCGAGATGACCAGGAACTAGAAATAAAGGTCAGTGAGGCTTCGTGGCCCGCCATCTTGGCCATCCCCAAGGAGCTATGACTTACCGGATCAGAGGTACCGCTCTTGTCCTTGGCGGCGAGATTCCTCCCCTGGAAAAGCCAATATTGTCAGTTCCTTGGCCCCTTCATTTCAAAAACTCAAAACCCGGACAAGACAACATACCCTCAACACGACGATCCTCAGCATAAGGCCATTGGCCCTCGCGGCAGCTCCTCCCCCAGGGCTAGCTTCGCGTTTGTTGTGCATGCTGGATTTCTGGGACAAGGCGGGAGCACTTCCGTTGACCGCGGAGCTACTGTTGTTGCTATTTGACGTTCCTGATCCTCCTCCTCCGGTGTATGATTTCAGGCGAGAAGGGATGATGCGAACCATTGTAGACAGCTTTAAGTATCTTGGCCCCTCATAAAGGCCAAGGTACTACACAATGGCTCTACCCGCCGATCTTGTATGGGAGGGTGGTATGGGAGAGCTGACGTTGAGCGTGTGAGCTATTTGCGCATTGGCAGTTAGGGAATGGAGTGTGATTGGTGGCCTAGGGAAGGGCCGGGTCAGTGGTGGGGGTGGTGGAGGTGAGTGGTGAAGTAGTGCATCGTTACTCGAGTTTATGGTTGGGTGGAAGGGCGGTGGAAGGTGGAGGGAGGGTTTTGCGGTGGGTGGGTAGCGGTGGTTAGTGGAGGTTTAGTGGTAGTCGTAGTGTGTGTTCGCTGATGTTCGGTGCTAATCGGCGATACTCTAGGGTTCCACATACACTAAATTGTTGCTCTTCCACAGTGGGCGTAGCGATGTGGGGTTCTACAACTGCGTACTGTTCTGTCCTGATCCGTCCTGGTTGTCCTGATTTATGTCCTATTATAGCTCTATTCTGGCCCATCTTGACCGCGGGACCTGGTGGGAGGCTGCTCTTGGCCACAGCCACGATGACGATTACTCTGCTTGCGCGGCGGGTTGCACGGCAGCGGTGTCCCCGGCGTGAGTCTACGAAGTGTTTATACTACTTTGGGAGAGTATACTCAACAAGCTTTAAAAGACGCCATGGAGCGATGAGCGATGGGCAACGATCCGCGGAGCGATGGATATCACGGATGCCATGGATCGGGATATTCACGATCTGCACCCACAGTAGCTCTCAGGTCAGTTTTTACCCCGCAATTGGACATCATTGAAGGTATAGAAAGTCCTATAGCTCCCATAAAAGCTCAGGCATCGCCTTCCTTCCTTCCCATAGTACTTCTATTCATACTATTTAATGTATTTAATGTCATGATATTGATATATCAAAGAATCATGTCATTCTGTCGTTATATTCTTACAAAATCTAACTACTGATCAGACTCTCCCCCTCTGTCTCACATATGTACCCCCCGCGCCTCATGAAATAGCTGAAAACCATCTGTACCACCACCATCCATCAGAGGCGCTTCACGCCCTGCCAATCTGCACCTCAGTCTCACCCCCCGCCACACCCTCCCACCGCAAACAGTAAGATGCGCCGCGGCCACCACACCACCACCCACCCCCTCACAAGGCTAAAAGAAGATTGGCCCAAGGGTATATAATCCTCCCGCTCTTATGGCGTTTCTCACCTCTTCAGGTGTGGCACACATCAACAAGTAATATATACATGTGAAGCCATTTCTCCCCGGTCCAGCCGAGGGGGTATATTTTTACATATAGCCCCTCGGCTGGACCATAGTGGTGTCACTCATAGTGGTGTCACATTCATCTGTGTCTCCGCGGGGGGGGGGAGGAGATGACGGGGAAAAAAGCAATATCGATGTGGGAAGAGGTGAGAGATTTAAATGCAGCCAGTTCCGGGATTCACAGCACCGGCTTTGAAAGTGATATTGAATACATGCTCGTTCCGGACATCACCCCACGGAGTTGGTCGGCTATATGCTCTCAGCGCCGGCTGAGGGTATAGTAAGAGCTGGATATTATACCGCGCATTACGACATTCCGCATGTCCATATTACCTGCCAAGTGTCGCTGGACCAGCTAAGACTACTCAGCCTTAACCGTTGCGCGTCCCGCGTTGGGTTGCTTCGTCGTGGGATTTGGGTTTCAATGCAGGTAGACAGGCCGGCGGCATTCGTGCATGTGCGTGTAGCACAGCCAGCTGAGTGAGACAGGTCTTGGGACG
>JPKA01001649.1:0-23372 GCA_000750875.1 Pseudogymnoascus sp. VKM F-4517 (FW-2822)
TGGGGGGTTAGGCAGGGGGTAAGGGGGGGTATAAGCTGCATAGCACACTTACAGGAATCATACGCCGAGAGCATAGCCCGAGCATAATACTTGACGACAACATACTTTAGTCGGAGAGCATTATGCAACCTTTACATTCTATGGCTTGACATCGTCTAGCGGCTGTATGACATACAAAAACGAACCCCCGTCTATATCTATCCAACACTTAGATGTATCTCTTATCAGGATCCACCCTATCCATCAACTCAATGCTCTTCTCGTACATAGTAAACACAATACCACCACTAAGCATCAGTCTCACCAACCTCGGCAACGCTCCCGACCACAGCGTCAACACACCCTCCTTCCGCACAAGCTGGCTTCCACAGTCCCAACTGTTCGTATACAGCTGCTTCGCTTCAATACTCTGCATGCGCGTCTTAATCGTGTCCACAGGCTGCGTCACGTACACCGTGATCAGGCCTGCGAGACCACCAATACCAAACGTGCTGGCTGCGCCCAACTTCTCACCAGGCGCCACGTATGATTCCGCGATCTGCTTGAAGAAGTTATACGAACCGAATCGCGTCGCCGAGTTCGCGGCCTGGCGCGCCGTTGTTGGTACAAAACCTTGGAAGAAGCCGCGGATTCCTCGCTCGCGTGCGATGATGGGGACGGCGTGGAGGAAACCGCGTAGGCGGGGCTTTGCAGCTTTGCGGTCATCGATCCTAGGAGTGTCAGCAGGTGGCACGGGGTTAAGGGGACCGGACAGCTTACAGTGTGGTCTTGATACTCTCGAACGGGGTTACGGCAAGCAAAGACTCGGTCACACCAGCTCCAAAGCCGGCAATGACGGTGCGAGGGCCGGAGATGTGGCCATTCTCGTCTTGCAGCATGGACTTAAACTGGTCGAATGCCACGAACCGCACTCCAGCCTTCAGGGAGTTCCCGATTATCAGCGTTGTGCAGCCAGCGTACCATGCTGGGCCAAATTTTGGCCACGGGAGCTTATCGGCACCGGATAACCGTTGGTTGAGTTGTGTTCGGGTTTTGGCAACTATCTTACTGTCAGTATTTCCCTCCTCTGGCGCAGGTATCAAGAGCGCATCCTGTCGATGAAGCTATGCAGCGCATTCGTTCCCAGGGTGGCATTGTGCTCTTTGAGGATATTCCAGAGAGTCAACCACAAGTATTGCAGTCGTACGCAATAGCTTCGCCGCCGCTCGGAAGGGTTCAAACATACATTCAGCAGGGTAGGTGATAGCTGCAGTCGCATTATTAGCCCATACTCTCAAAAACAGCCCATCTCCAAACCCTTTTCCCAATCAAGCTGCACTTACAAATTTCGACGGCACCAGCACTCGCCCCAGCTATCACCGAGCGGAGAGCGCTTGGCTTCTCCTTGCGCTTCTCCGGCGCCTTTGTCGTCGACGCCATCTGTGCCTGTATACCCGAGAGTGACTCTGCGATTGCCGATCCTCCAATGGCTCAGAGCCAACGGGAATATCCAGAGGCGCAAAGCAATTGAGCTATTGCAGGAGGTCCGAAAGCAAAGGCAAGACAATTGAGCTAGTCGGCGAGAGAATGGAGTTGAGGATGTACACCCCGCTACGATAGGAAATAAAGTTTTGACGAGGTCCGATGCGGCGTCGGCAATTATGACGAAATCTGGGGAACAGGGGCCCGGCGGCTGCTGGCCTTGACCTGGATTAGCGCTAAACGTAGCAGCTCCGTGACTCTCACTCGAGATTAAACGCCCACATGCCGAAATAACGAAGTCGCTGATACAAATGCAGAGGAAACTTTGCTATATATCATATTTCAAGAAATACCGTCGTACCATTGTTTCATTGAAATTCTCCGTCACGCAGCTCACGATCGACAATGGTTGGAATTGCAGCGAATTGCCTTGTTTTCTCTTCAGGTGGTGCAAAGCTTCACCCTCAAATGGCATTTCGATCATTAGCCGCAACGTCCTTCGCTGTGGAATGGACCACATATAGAGGAAAGCTAGATGGCACGAGAATCGTTTCCTATCTGCTTATACTTTGTCCAGCCACGCGTCCTTTCCCGTCTCTAATCATTCTCTCCCTTGTTCTTTCCCAACAATGTTGGTATAGCCCATTGTTCTTTCCTAACTCTGTTCATATTTCCTCTCATTCTTTCCTAAGCCAATCGTCAATATTACCCCTCCTTCTTTTCCATCTCAATTCAGACTGTTTTATCGTCCTTTGCTATATTTATGCATATATTTCACCTTCGTTCGTGCCCTCTGCACTGCGTTCAGCTCCGCCTGTCACTTAAATGACGACGATACCACCTCTCTTCTCATACACCTCATCGTGATCTCTCTCACCAAGATGTACGGTATCAACTCAATATTCAGGGCGATTAACGCTGTCGCCGCGGAACCCAGGGATACAAGTCACCCGCTTCGTGAAGCTACGTCCGTATGGATACTATGTGTCAGCATAGCTTTCGTCCTCTTCATCAATGCTTGGGCTATTCGGGTCATTCGTCAACGAATGCGAGGTCAAGAGGCTGCATCCGCGAACCCAGAGCGCGCAGAGTCGCCCGCCAGATGGCTTGCGATGGGAAGTCGAAGTGCACAAGCCCAATCCAGCACCCCTCGGCTTGGACATGAGCTTCAAACACTGTCATCTACAAATACGCCTCGTATATCGCCGCCCGAACAGCCTGCGGGTGTGCCAAGTGACCCATTGAATGATGCAGAGCGGAACTATGAACGGCATTCCGAAGCCGTTCAGAACATGGCCTCATTTCTTCTCACACCCGACCAGTCTGAGGAACAATTACCAAAGTATATGGGACGCGATCATGACTTGCCCGATTACGCGGATCAGACTGAGAGACCGGCCACATGACGAGGAAGTTAACTACGGGCGGGAATGTCGATCCGAGCAGATTGGATCTTTGAATCTCTCCATGCCGCAGCGAACTACGGATTAGATGGGAAATCAAGACAAGTCGATAAAACAGTCAAATTATGGTTTTTTTACGACATCGTTATGAGTCTATGGCCAGAATGACAAACATCGTCAAACCACTGCACATGGTGCACCAAAAGCGATGTCGCGTTTGGAACCGCGGAAATGTTGGTAAGTGCCGAAAGCCGAGCTGTTTTAATTCCGCGCTGACAGTACCGTCAGGTGCTCTTGGAATATCCCTTTTGCCCGATGGGCTAGTTGCGACATATGGATTAGAATTCAGCACAGCCAGCGTAATGCAATACAGTATGGACAACACACGTATTAGTACTCCATCAAACTTTGCAAACCAATGGAAGAAGTTCAACAGTATTCAGTCGCTCAATCTCATGGCCTATGCTAATGCTTAGACAAAGCTGGGCTGGCGTGATACTACCTCGTTGACGGATCAAGGGCGGTGCAAGGTCGAGTAGTGGGGTGATGCGGGGGTAGGAATATTGAATTGCATCTTGCTCCTGACTAATTATGAATAACCACAGACTCATGCTCAGGAGAGAGCAATGAGCGGGGGATGAAGTCCAAGGATTTTATCGCCGGGCTCGAGCATTAGTGCTTTACTAACGCTCACAACAGTGCCAGTTTTGTAACTCCATTGCAGCTATTCTGTACGGAAGCTTTACTAGCCCAGGTTGATATATGGTTTATATGGATACAAGCTAGGAAGAGACGGCCTCAAGTGCCGGCTACACGCGGCGCGGAGGTCCTTCCCGGACTTGATCGCTCCTTCCTCGACACCAGGTCGAGAGCTCGCAGACCAGACAATGGCCTAATATAGTAGCACCAGCACGTTGCAATTGTTGAAGTCATGTCCCCACAGGATAGGTAACCCGTTGGATATTAGATGAATAGAGCAGCTAGAATATAGTCTACTAACGATGCCCTACCGGAAATGATTTCAAGGTTTGACTAAAATCCAGGGGTCAAGCTTTGACAGCCTCTTGTTGTGGTGTATGGAATCTGGGACAACGTCATCACACACCACGATTTGACATTGGACAACCATTGCAAATTCCATTTGGTTCATGGATCAGTAGAACAACAAGGTAGGGCTTCACTTCTGTTTTGCTTCACAAATTTGCTACCACGCCAATATCATCGGCCTTTTTCAACAACTAGGCCGATCTAACCAACATTGCGAGCCATCACGAGCACCGTCACGATCGTGGTCCACTCCCTAAGTGTCCAGCTTTCAATTGCTTAAGACTTATAATTCTGCCGAAATCAATTTATTTGCGTTCTGTTGCGTCTGCTATACACCGATCAAATTTAAGTCGTTCAATACAATAATATTCAATTGTATTTATACACGAAGATGCCTCCTCTAAGATGCGTCCCTCCTGCCAAGGCAATCAAGGCAAGTGACTCATTTTACCCCATCCAACGGAGTTACTAACTGCTTCAGACCGAACGTACGCACGAAGAGAACCAAGAGCGGGCTTATATTGCCGCCTCAAGAAGGAGTGACCGCTCATTAGAAGCTCGTGTAGAGTCGGCTAGACGTGCATCGGAGATACACAAGCGACGGACCGGCAGATCATTGCGAGTCTCGGAGGAAGATGTAATTAACGAGGAGATGTATGAAGAGGAAGAAGACGACCTTCCTCACCAGTACCGGTGCCTTACCGCCCATCTCCACAGCCAGTCAACCGACTTCAACCATGTGTTCTCAGATTACCTCACGAACCACATTGGGATGCGGTCAGCTCTTGAAGAAGCCCTACGAGACTCATATGCTACACAGGCAGCGCAGCAAGCTGGCCGGGTCCCTGGTCCGTACCCGTCCGTTGCCGGCATGATGAATGCG
Source organism: Pseudogymnoascus sp. VKM F-4517 (FW-2822) (assembly GCA_000750875.1). Lineage (NCBI taxonomy): Eukaryota > Fungi > Ascomycota > Leotiomycetes > Thelebolales > Thelebolaceae > Pseudogymnoascus > Pseudogymnoascus sp. VKM F-4517 (FW-2822). Next base: position 4,795 of record JPKA01001649.1, read on the forward strand.
CAAGCGCAATTGAATTACCAGGCGCAAATGCTGGAAAGCAACCACCCGCCGTATGCTATACACAATGCTCTGGCTGGTATGCCAATCGCCGCCATGCCACAGCCTTCAGCATACTTGCAGCAACAACAGCTTCCATACTTCGATCCACAGCTACGGAATACACAGAGCCTTCAAAATCAACGTCAGCATAACAACCAGTGTCATGCTGAGTCTACGATGAAATGCCAGCAATCCGCTGCAGTTAAGTCGCCAAGTCCGGATACATCAAAGCCGAATCGTGGTAATTCCATGCCAGTCGAAATAAAATCCGAATCACCTGCCTTGCAATCCATTGAGCAGCCCCAGACGCCCGTTTCCCGATCGTACGAGCCGCGACCACAGCCAAAACGACCTGGGCCAGCTGATTTCAACGCCACCGATAGCTCTCTCTCAACAGGGGCGTCATGTGACAAAACATGCATGCCGCAGGTCAATGTCCAGGCCGCAGATAGCGAGTTCAACCCGTTTGCGACTGCGACGCCTCAGGATGAGGGCATTTTTAATGCGAATATTGGATTTCCAAACGACCCCCTAATGGACATGTTCATGGCTGGCAATGAAGCGCTCAATGTGCCTCCCTCTTATGACAGCAGCTTGAATACTTCATATTCCGGAACTCCAGCAGTAAAACTGGAACTGGGTACGAAGACTCATGTTGGTGGGCTGGATTCAACTGTCGGTGGTGGAATTGCACCCGCCCAGCTAGAGTCGGCTAGCGTGAAGAAAGGCCTCGATGTCATATCAGGAGTTCCAGCCAGATTAAAGGGGTCGGCGGCCGGAACTGCGAGCACGAGTGCGACCGGAACGCTAGGTATTGCGCCAGACAAATGGAATGAATGGATTGAGTCGGGTGAGTGGGAGGGTGGTGTCCAGTGACATCGGCTTACCTGTTTCTCTCGGGTCGGCTATTGATTTCCTATATATATATTGATGCTAGAATCTTTGTTATTAGATAGGGCCTTATGCCAATTTAGCATTTTTGATACACATAGATTGTAATGGGCTGCCATGACAGATACAGGGGAACAGATCGAGAGGTTGAAATAAGTTCATGTTCGATCTATCTGAAACGTACATAACAAATATAACACAATATACCAGGCTTTCATTCTTCTGTGTGAATGGCGCATTTCAGATAACCCGTTATATAATCATATTTCGGATGGCCATCAAGCCTTCTTGATCTACCACCTGATCCCGTAAAGGGTGGTGTGTTGAACCTCACCCTATCGGATTAACATATCTCCACCAGCGTACGTCATCTCCAAGTGAGACCTCACCGACCTTCACTCTCCCCGCCTTTTCATCTCTCACCGACCCAAACATCACCACAAAAATGCGGTATCTAACGCCGCTGGGCACGGCGCTCTATCCATCTCTTTATCCTCTGAAGGGTCTCTGGTTCTTCATCGTCCATCCCCCGTTCTGGAGCCTCTTCAAGACGCGTCTGATACCTGTGCTATTCCTGAGTCTACTGGTGTATACCCTCCTGTTTATGTTTGCTTTCCTGCCCCAGGCGGCGCTGTTGGCTATCTTCCATGGCCCGGCGGCCTTTGTGAGTGCGGCGTTTTTGGTGCTGGGTGAAGGTGAGTTGGCGATTTTTATACTTCACAGCTCTAGGGCTCCAGCCGCCTTTCATGAAAACGTCCCAAGATAAAGTGCAGGAGCTGACTCCCCCACAGGCGCCGTTATCGTCGCCCTCCTCTTCGAAGCCTTCTTTGTCGACGAAACCCTCGTCGACGTCTTCGACGCTACCCTCCTCTCGCGGCACCAGGAAGCCCTCCTCTCGCCCTCACGCACCATCTTCCCCGCGGCCTCAAACCCCGTCAAGGCCCTCGGTCCACCCACAGAGAAGGCCGTGTACGGCCCGTTCAGCTTCCGCCAGATTGCAGAGTTTGTGCTGTTCCTGCCGCTGAATTTCATTCCGTTCGTGGGCGTGCCGCTATTCTTGGTTTTGACGGGGAGGAGGGCGGGGCCGTTGCAGCATTGGAGGTATTTCAAGTTGAGGGGTTTGGGGAGGAAGGAGAGGAATAAGGAGATCGAGGGGAGGCGGTGGGGTTATACTTGGTATGTTGCTCTGGCGTAGTAGAAGTTTGATGTGGGGAGGCGGGGCTTTTATACTAACACTTTGACTAGGTTTGGGACTATTGCGCTACTGCTGCAGCTCGTCCCGGTGTTGTCAATGTTCTTCTTGCTTACTTCTGCTGCTGGCTCGGCGCTGTGGGTTGCGGATTTGGAAGATGCAAGGCAGCAGCGGTTGTTGGCTGCTGAGTCGGTCGTGGGGGGGGCGGAAGTTAATGACGAGTTTCCGCCAGAGTATACGGATACTGAAGATCAGGTATAATGCTCATAAAGATATTTATGATTAATATTTACTATTGTTGTGCTGGATTCTACATCATTTACTGTTTATACGAAGTACTATCTTCGGCCATGATATGATATATGAGAGATAGAGACAAAGTTGTTTCCCTAGTGAAGCCGATATCGCCGTTGCAAGGCTTATGTTATGCTCTTCAGAAACCATGTTTGGTCTCAGGAATGTGTCAATTGTGGCACATCTGTGCTTAAACTTCTATCTACCGTCTCTCATGTTTTGTTATCCTGGAATGATCATACCGTTTGGCCAAGATTCACAAGGTGGCTATGAAATTAGTGTGCATGTCAGAACAAAATAGTTGGAACTATAAGAATACAGAAATATTTGGATGAGTTTATGCCAAAGTTCAGTTTTCATTAATGGTCTTATTTAGCCATTGGAGATTAATTTCATAAGAGTCCTTGTTGATATGATGTATGAGATACATGAGAAGTAATGGCCATCTCAGCGAAGTGAATTTCAAGTGTCCTTCTTCGTTCCTCTACAATTGGTTGCCGCTTGGGGGTTGACAGACGCGTAAACCCTCCGCCCAAAATTTACCTTCAACTTCCACAACAACACTTTTCTTCGCCACCTCTTTCATCACACTCATTTGAAGGACATACGTCCCATCACAGTCTTTATCCTTTTATATTCTGACCAGTTCATTTGATACTTCTTCCATCTCAAAGTTTTTACTTTGTGCCAATTCTTTCAAGATGCACTTCCTGGTGTATCTTGGATTTTTCCTTGCCCTTTGTGGCATCACCTCTGCTGCTCCAGCTGCGCTGTAAGTTCTCGATCTACCTTCAATCAACGGTTGACGTGCTGATAATTCTAAAGTCCCCAGGATAGGCACGTTGCCAACCAGTGCAGCGTCATCACCGTCTACGTGACTGTGACCGAAGACCCTCTCCTCCCTGAGGTTAGAACATTTGGCAATGTTGCCCATCACTTGGTAATAACAGCTCACTCAACTACTTCTGTTGATAGCACAGTTACTGACAATTATCTGGACCAGACCCAGAATGTTGGAGCCATTCCTGATGAACTGACAACCACACTCACAAGAACCAATACTGGATTCGAAACTGTCATAATCTCCGGGGTTTCGCGCTCTGATACTCATATTGGAGGGTCCACACCTTTCCGTTTCCTTCATAATGGTCTTGCCCCAACTGAGAAGGAGGAGCTCAATGGCCCGGCGACGCTTACCACCACATTCCAACCTCCCAATGGAACTGGCGGCCCAGAAATCCCCGCGACGGTTAACACCGCATCCGAACCCCTTGTTGTCGCTACCGGGACGACAGCGACGAGTGACCCAGTGACGATTAACACCACTTACCTCACTGCCCCTACTGGAACGGGAGTGTCCATGGCCTCAGTTACGGATAACACCACGGTCCCTACTGGTACCCCATCTATTTCTGCCAGTGATGATGTCGTTATCCAGACTGTTATTGTGTACCCAGTGAAGTCTATCGCACCAGAGACGAGTTCGAACAATCCCCTTGACCACACTCATGGAGGACCCCCAACCCCTCACGATCCAGCGTCGGCAAGTCTTTTCCCTACCAGTAACGAAACTGCGCCTACGCAAACAATCGGTGTTATAACTAATGGTACGGTATCTGCGCCGTCTCCGCCACAACTCACCGGCCTGCCAGCTATTAAACGATTTGTCAATGACGAGACTAAGCCACTCGAACGCAAGGACGGTGTGTATTCTATCCCCAAAGCATAAAATGTGTATCTGACTCCAGCAGCACTCGGTGCAATCCCCTTTGCCGTCGCGAAGCCCAATGCGCCCCCTTATTCACATATGCCCCCGCCTCCTGGACATACTCATGCGCCACTTGCGCCTCTCGACGCCGTAGAGACAACATTCACACTAACGATTCCTTTTATCACCACACTCACCATTACTGGGGAGGTTTCAGGCACCTTAGTCACGACCGGACGTTCTTACTCAACTTGGATTCCTATTGCGAGAGAAGCTGCATTGGAAAAGCGTACACCTCTCCCGGCTGAGTCTACCACTGTCCTATACACTCAGTCTTCAGCCACCGCTGTTCAATCACCTCCAAATAATCCCGCTTCATGCGGTGAGCAAGGTATCTTCAGACTTTCTGTAAGCCACCACATTCCAACCTACGCAGGCATTCCACTCTAACACCCCCAGTTCGATGACATCCCCCGCCTCGCCGGCCCCGCAAGCTCCAACGACATCCAAACCCAACCCATCCACAGCCCCTACCACCACTTCTACTTCTCCCAAGGCTTCGTCGTGGCCTCTCCCCCGAAGGATCCCAACACGCCCTCTTCCTCCCCTCTCCTCCTCGAATTCGTCACCCAAAGCAACGTTGACACCACACGCACCCACAACCCCCCTCCCATTGACGCCTACGGCGCTACTGGCGAAATCGGCATCGGCCAAAACCTACAATGGGGATGCTACGATTTCAACGCACTCTCGGCATCGGTAGGCTGCGATTCTTTGGGGCCGCAATGCGATTGGCAGTTCACGGGCGTGCAGTGGGACTACAGGACACAGGTATATGAGGAGGTGGTTACGCAGATTGTGTCGACGGCGGGTTGCCCGGGTCTGGAGGATTGCAAGCTTACGGATGTGGTGTTGCTGGATGAGTTTATGCATTTGCATGCGTTGAGGGTTAATGTCACCGTGGCGGGGGAGCCGAAGGGTTGGTGGATGGATGATTTGAAGTTGGAGTGGGCGGATGGGAGGTGTGATGCTGGGTTGTGTCGGGCTATGCATCGTTGAGGGATGATGATGCTGCGACATATTGGAGATGTTGAGACGTCTGCTGAAGGCTAGGGCGGCTTGTATGAATAGGAGTTTGTGCTTGTTTTATGTGGTTCAGCCCTATGGATGAGGGATGGATTTACTTCGATTGCTTTACAGTCTATACGCCAGTGGGTTATCTCAGGCTGACTATGGTATCAAGGCGCAACGTTGAGCTATAGGGTTCTAGTACTTACAGCTGAGGCGATGATTTGACAAGAGGGGGCTTTGTGTCGTATAATCAAACAGAATAAATGGTTTCCAAAAAGGCTATGTAGGAATAAAAAGCTTTACATTATTCCCATTCGTTCACTGATAAATTACCATTTCCAAATAAAATAAAAGCGAACAAAAATATTATTTAGCTACTGTCCCAATAAAACCGGTAAATAGAAAGACACCAAGTAATAAATGTATATCCATTCAGAGCTCTAGGCCATATTATCAGGATAAAAATAAAATAAAAATAGTCTATACCATGACCCAAAATACCTCCCAGACGCCTTCGCTATATATATACGCCCAAAACCGAAAAATCTCATCTCACAAGACCCATGCTGCCGGTCAGGCGTGAGTGTGTACCTATAAACTGACCTTCTCTCTCTCCGCAGCACTTTCCCACAGGCTCTAAACTCGTCAAGACAACCTGGCGACGCCGTAATCAGTGGTATTATAATCCTCATTGATGTGATCATCCAGCCCATCCTCGGTGGCGATGATCTCGAGTATATCCTTCGTAATCGGACCAGAGTACTTGCTACATCGCGAAACCAGTCAGCAAACAACCTTCCATGAGAAATCAAGAGGGAAGGGGGGAGAACTCACTTCCTCGCACCAGCCCACCACCAACCCCAAGCAAACAACGCAATCGCCGCGCCCACCACAACCGCATAATTCATATTCTCCGCCGTGACTGGTCTGATCGTAGGGAATAGGAGCACCACACTAATGAAGAAGACCCAGGTAACAGCGATGCCATTGAGCGGCTTTCGCATCCATCCCAGCACGTAAGGGCCGGGGCGGAAATCGATCTGGGAGCTGTAGATGTTGCGAGCAAGGATGACGGCTACGTATGAGAGGTCCAAGGCTGGGGCCGTGATGTTGAAGATTGCGACGATGGTCTCGGTGCTGCCGATGCCGATGCAGTTTAAGACTACGGCGAAGGCAACGACGAGCCAGACGGCGTTGATGGGCGTGTTGGTGCGGGGGTTAACGGTGGACCAGAAACTGGGATTTGGGTTAGATTGGGGGTTGATTTATAGGTGTGGGCAGGGGAGGAGGGGCGTACGTGGAGAATGGTAGGGCGTTGTCACGGGCAAACGCGAAAGCCATGCGCGTATCTGCCAACATGGCTGAGCAGCCAGTGAAGAACTGAACGAGGATGACGAAGAACCACATTGCCGTGCCCCCTGATTTTCCGCCGGCGTTGAGAAAGATCTGGGCGGCGGGCATGCCAGTCGGAGTGTTGATTATGGCGTCGAGGTCAGTGGTGCAGAAGCAGAGGGTGACTGTGAGCATCCACCCGACCAATCCCGATATAGTGACAGCCCATCGAATAGCCTGGGGTCCACGAATGGCAGCGTCGTGCGTCTCCTCAGACATATGGGTCGTCCCGTCGTAGTCGGTCATGACCCAAGCCACGGACAAGAAACTCAGGAAGAAGGAGAAAGTGGTTCCCCATCCGGAGCCATTGGTGAAGTGACCGAAGACCCAGCTTGCGGGCTGCAGGTTGGGTGTTAGGACTAGGAGGGCGACGCAGATCGAGACGGATGCGATGACGTTGATGGGCGCGAACCAGAGGATGATATTGTGTAGGTTTCGGGTGGTGAGGGAGCAGATTATGCCGGTGATGACTAGGACGGCCATGGATAGGAGGACGGTCTGGAGGGCGGATCTGACAGGTGTTAGCTGTAGACGAGATGAAGGAGGAGGTGGGCTTACGGTGAGAATGCATATGCCTTGCCATCGAAGCGAGAGTTCATGCTAACCGCCGCGAGGATCTGCTGAGCGACTGTGTATGCCACGCTGGCGACTCCGGCTGTTTGACCTAGGAAATTACACCATCCGATAACCCACGACCAGAGCGCCGAGTGCTTCGGAGGAACCACATTCTTGGTAACGAAATACATCCCCCCCGCCGTGGGGTAAGCAGAGACCAGCTCCGCAACTGAGACGGTGAGATAGTGTCCGCTAGCACTCGATTGGGGACATACCTGACATAGAAATGCACTGAGCCATCAACGACCCAAACGCCCAAGCCCACACTGCCGCGGCCGGGCCGCCCAGACTCAGCGGGCTACCAAAGGTTGCCGGGACCGAGCCCAGGACTCCCAGGACCGAGACGGCATAGGAGAGCGTGGAGTACTTGGTGAAGTGGCGGGTGAATTTCTATCATATTGTCAGGACTCCAGGCTCATGGCTCTTCCTAGACCAGGGAACAATCCCACCTGCTCGTAACCAATCTGAGCTAGCAGCCGCTCATCATCATCATGCATAGTCGCCATCGGGTGAGCGCTGCGTTCTTCAACCTTGCCAGAGGCGGGAGTGGCAGGCTGTTCTGAGGGCGGAGAGACGGTGGGGCGCTTTTCGTCTGAGGATGGCATTGTCAGAGAAGGAGGGGGTGCGGCTTAGAATATAAAAATATCGCCAGTAGGCTAGAATCTCGTGATAGGAAAAATCCACGAGGGGGACCAGAGGGAGACAGGTGGGGGGAGATCAGGTCCATGTATATATGGAGGAGAGGGAGGATAAAATAATGTAAGGGAGCCACACACCTTCTCTCGTACAACCGCTGATCGTTCCCCGCCGTTGGATTGGCCTGTTAGAACTCGCACCCGTAACAACGGTAGCCCACGCGGGAGGGTCGGGATTCAAGCTTCTTCCTGGTTGATGACGATGATAGGGCCTTTTTGGGGGTCCCACAGTATGTACTGTGGTCTGCCTGACGTTGGCGGAGGAGGTGGATTGCGGGCGGACAACACGGGATATAGGAAGCAAGGGGCCGTTCTCGTGGTTTTGGGGCTAATGAGAAAGCCGCCAGTAGTTTGTTCGTGCTTTGGTGTACTATGCACCCTTGTGTTGTACACGAGCTAGAGGAGAGGAGAGTACAGTTAGTAGAGTAGAGTACTGGAGTATCATTTCCGAACGAAGAAACATGCCAATAATAATAATAATACAGTCGAAACTATAGTATAGAATAGTTCTCGCTCGTAGGTAGACTAGAGAGTGCGCCGGCGGTTCAGTACACGCCGCGCGAACTCATGCTGGGATGTTGGCTGGGATGGGATCCTGGTTGGACCTTCACCCCCATGTTTCGTGTGTGACTCTCGCTTGTATCCAGCGCTGTGGTTCACCTCTTGAATCGCGTGAATCAATAAAGTGAGATTGGTGAGTATATTAGTTTTTGTATGGAGACAATTGACAATTTGACAAGGAGCATGGTTGGTAGTACAACGGGCAAAACAGCTAGTGGACAGAGTAAGTGGAGCACAGCGGAGTATTTGTTAGTTGGTACTATAACATTGTTGTAAATGTTGGTATCCGGTACACTCTCTCCCCCAACGACTCATAGCCCCCAACATAGCGTGGGGGTTCATGTATAAGTACCATTCCTATATCTCAATCTTGGGCATCCCTCGTCCTTGGGCACGTCTTGGGACATACTCGTAGCCCTCACTCCAGCTCCTAGCCCCCTCTCCCCCGACCGTCCGTCAGCCTGCAAGTAGACGAATAAGTCCATCCCCATCCCACTTCCTTCCCAGCTTCAAGACCAAGAAAGCGCATTCTCGGCGTTATCACTCTCGATATTTCCAGCATGTGCCGCGAGAAACCAGGCATGTAGGTGATCAGGAGGGCCTGCACTGCCGGCTGGCCTGCAGACATGTAAGCAGCCGCCTGCACTCATCATTGCATGCGGCCACCGAGACATGCATCCGCCATGACCTCCACCACGGCGTCCCAGCAACGTCCAACCTCAGCAGTGAGTGAGCGGCGATGCATCATGACATAATCCACTCGGTACAAGACCGAGCAGACAGGGCGTAGTTTAAGTGCGAATCCACATAAAGAAACGGACTGGAGACGGGCCAACGGGACAGTCCGTCGTGGCACAGTTCTCGAAGCACCATCCAGCGCGGTGATACGCTGGCTCGTACCAAACCTCGGTCCGTCCCCCCTTCAGCCATGTGCGCTACACAATAGTCTCACGCTCCAAGCCATTTCCAAGAGCGGAAAGAGGCCGACCGCCTTGCATCTGTCAGCGTCGCTGAGCAAGTTCTGAATGCCGCCCTCTTGACGATGCTGGCGATACTGGGAAGGGCATATACACATTTGTCAGTGGCTGCATGAAGTGACGTCTTTGCGTCCCACCGCGGTGTACGTCCATGAGTCGTACCGAGGGATGGGTGCGGTGGGTTCCTTGGCCCCATATTGGGGTCCGTCGGGCCATGTCACTCTTGAGCTACATTCGCAAGTACTACCATTGCAGTGGTAGATATTTGCAGCGTTCGTCGTCCTCCTGTGGTGGTGAAACGCCCAGCTATGCCGCATCCGAGCTAGGCTGGCGTGGAAAAGCGTGCTCTGCCGCCAACACAGTCGGTGGAGACGGGCATCGAAATTTGGGGAGCGAGTGATCAGATGACCTTCTCATCTGCGGCCCCTGAACAATCACTGATTGTTTGCGAGAAGGGGACCGCTGTTTGTGTATTGGCCCAATCGCGAATGTGTGTTTTGTGGCGGTGAAGAAAAGCTTGGAAAAGTGATTGTGATAACGAACGGTGAGGACAAGGAACGTGCTCAACCGGAATATTCTTCTCATCCGCTCCCCCCTAAAAATGGCTACCTTGAGGATGAGAAGCAGCGGTGAAACCAACAGCACCAGCTCGAATTGGTCACAGATTGACGCGCTTTTGCGGGGTTCCAACGATTCCGAGGGCGCTGCGAGAGCCGGATCATCACAACGTGCTCTCCATTAATGCTTGGCGTTTCCGAGAGGTCGGCCACCTACACCACCCCGTCCAGACTCAGCCGCCGCCACAAACACTCCCTCGGAAATCAAAGGATGAGGTTGGGGTTGAGAGTTGCAGTTGGCCTCTAACTCCAACTGCAACTCTCAAACCCAACCTCATCCTCGTCCAGGACAGCGCCTCTTTCGTCCAACGTTGCACAAATGCGGCCGAGGAGAGGGTGATAAGCTGGATGTGTATCAAGGCCTCATAGTCAGACCGGCTGGAGGCCATCCCGATTGCGTTACAAGAGTCGGCTGTGACGCGATTCAACACCTGCCCGTCCCCGGCCTGCTATACGAGGTCTCTATTTCAAGTATGCGCCACAGGCCGTCGGGAGCCGCTGGCCACAAGGTAAATTCCATTTTAACCGTCCCCGCTGCCTTCCAGCCGCTGCACCCGGCCCGAAAGAACTCACAATCAAAAGAAAGTGTTGGCCGTCCCGAAAAAATTCCGCGGCAAAGACGGGACGAATATCTTACTTAATTTCAGCGCGTGTTCAGCTCGTCCGCCTTCAAAAAACGTGGCTTGGGGGATTCCCTGCCCGCACGACGTCTTATCGGCGTGCGTGTTGGAGGTCGTACAGAGAAGCTGCAGTGTTACGCAGGGCTTACAGCATGCACGCACGATCTTGGGGATGCAAGCATTGGGTGTGTGTGAACCTTGACCTCCATGTGGACAGGCGTGCATGCTGCATCGAATCCTTTTAATAGCAAGGCCGTTGGGGATTATTTAGGGCTGACTCCACACTTTTTGGAGGTTCTTTCGGGATCGTCGGAATTATGTTGATGGACGGCAGATAGTAGTTGCTCTTGTTATTTGGGGCGGTTGCCGCGTTTCCGCGAGATTCAGCTTCTGTAGAATGATTCCACAGGTAGGAGGACTATGCTTTTGAGATGTGTTATGAGACAATTTGCCTGAAGAAATACCCAGAATCCCCAGGACCCGTTGTCGTATTGTAACCTCCCCATCGAACCCAACAGTCAAAACATGAACAGCAAGTAGCAATCAATGGTAAGTAATAATTTTCTCTTCCAAAAACAAGCCAAATCTATTAGCATACGCGCATGGTAATCTAAAATGCTACGAAATGTGATAAAAAATCACAAAACATAACACAACTAGATAAACAACCAACCGACAACAACAAAATAAAAGAAAATATATATTCCAGATCCAAACATGCATGCAACTGCAATATTACTGTTTTTTCACATCCGCTCTACGGACTTTCACAACGTGACCTGCACCCTTGGGAATCATTTATGCGACGAACGTGCGGCGGGTGAAGCGTCCCCCGCGGCCTCGCCTTCCTTGTCCGCCCTGTTGACCTTGTCCACCTGCCTGGCCCTCTCCACCCGCCTGGCCTTCTCCGCCTGCCTGGCCTTCACCGCCTGCCTGGCCCTCTCCGCCTGCTTGGCCTTCACCGCCCGCCTGGCCTTGTCCACCTTGTTGACCTTGTCCACCCTGCTGACCTTGTCCACCCTGCTGGGCTTGTCCACCCTGCTGTCCGTTTTGGCCGTTCTGGTTAGCATCGGCGTTGGCATCGGCGTTGGCACCATCAGCGTTGGCGTCGGCGTTGGCACCATCAGCGTTAGCATCAGCGTTGGCACCATCAGCGTTAGCATCAGCGTTAGCATCAGCGTTGGCATCGGCGTTGGCATCGGCGTTGGCACCATCAGCGTTGGCACCATCAGCGTTGGCATCGGCGTTGGCACCATCAGCGTTAGCATCAGCGTTGGCATCAGCATTGGCATCGGCGTTGGCACCTCCGTTAGCATTCGCCTGATTGTTCTGATTGTTCTGGTTGTTGTTGTTGCCCCCGTTGTTGCCCCCATTGTTGTTGTTGTTCCCTCCTGCATTCCCAACAGTAAACTTAGTGCAGTCATCAGATGCACCGCGCTGTGCAACAGGCATAAGAACAAGCTGATGGTTGGACGAGGAAGCCAAGGTGCAAACACGGTAATTGCCAGCGGGAAGTCCTCCGGTAACAGTCGCAGAGAGCCCGCCGTTGCCATCGCCAGCATCGTTAATCCCCTTGAAGAAGGCGAACTGGGTGGCATCGAGAGGAGTGGTGGGGTTCAAGGTGTTGCCCATATCCTGAACTGTGACGTGGGTGTGGCCGACGACCTTGCCGCCCTCGAGCTGCTGTGGAGCAGAGTAGTAGGTGGTATCGGCGTTGGTAAAGGAGCCGGCAATGAGGTTTGCCATTTGGACTTTGATATCGAAGGTCGTGTCGGCCTCAATTGCGTCACCGCCCTGTGTCGGGAACGTGATTATGGAGGAGACCATGTTTTGCTTGGAGGGGATATCTCCCATGACTGCCTCTTGTTAGAAACTTTGACCCGGAGTTTTTTTGGAGTTATATACGCACCAATTCCATTGCAGGATCCTCCTTGAACTTGCAGACCATCCGTCAATGTCTTCCCCGAACAGAAGTTTATGAAGTTGTTGTCCGAAGTAGTCGACAAAGACTGGCCGTCTGAGATATTCTCAGAGCCATCTTGTGCGGATCCCTTTTGAATAGCGTTGGCTAGTAGCGTGAGTCCATTGGCATCACCGCCACCGCCACCACCACCATTATTGTTGTTGCCTCCATTCTGGTTCTGGTTCTGGCCATTCTGGTTGTTGCCTCCATTCTGATTATTCTGGCCACCGTTCTGGTTGTTGTTTTGCGCAACGACAGCGCTCGCCGTTAAGGCGACGACAACAGCAAACTTATAGAGCATTGTAGCAACTTCTTGACCGAAATTATAATATAGTGGGAGTCGAGATGCTGGTGAGGTTGGATGAAATGAGCGTTGTAGTCCGTCAAGGAGTTGGATGTGAAAAAAGAAAGGCACGTTCTACGTGTGTGATCTGATTGACCGGCAATGGCAGATTGAAGAAGAGAAATAAAACCGCACGAAAATAGACGTTTGGAAGATGAAAGAGAGATTTTAGACGGTGATGAACGTAAAAGAAAGAGAAGTGAAATTATTTGGAAGGAGAGTACTTCTTGTAGAAGCTTGGCACAGAGTAGAAGCGAGGAACGGATGAAAGATGAGGCCATGCTCTGCAACGAGCATTGTATCGGCCGTGAGATGGATGTGGAGATCCCGTAGAGTATGAGACAGGAGATGTAATGCTTGGCGGCTGGCTCTGTGAGCGGATGAAGAGGGATATGGACATCAGACAGGCCGAAACGAGATCTTCAGGTCAGTTTACTGGAACTTCAGTAAATGAGCCTATCAGAGATGCCTGCTCTGGCTGTTGTCATTTGTCAAGAACGGAGTCGGGATTCGAGATGAAGTTTCCAATTGTTGCGCATTGTCGCATGTAAAACGGCAACTGTAAGAGAAGTGGTGCCAAGGGGCAGACAGGCATAACATTCGTAACGCCGCAAAATCAACCTTGGAGAACATCAAACCTGTCAAAATTGCCGTATCGAGCTCTCAAAGGCAGGCAGTAAGCTCCGCGGCGAACATTCAGGATCCATATCCTGATTGTAGGTGAGCATTGGCAGACTTGGCCGCCGTTGCGAGGGCATACGCGCCGGCAGTGAGTGTGCTCCGGCATCCACATACATCCACAGATGGGCAGATGAGAAACAGTGGCTGTTCTACATTTGCTTCAGCAGGAGATTGTTTATACCCGTCGGTGTTTGGTTGTGGTGGTGGTGATGGACTTACTGGTCGCAATGTGTCAGCGATTATTGATTGAATTGATTAATTTGAGCGTTTGTAGAGTTTGTGATGATAGAGTTGAGAGCTGATTGTTGGGAAGGGCAGGAGTAGAATTGGAGGAAATATGAGTGGTACGCGTGAATATGTATGTACTGTATACCTACTCCACAAATACAGCTTCGTGCAGAACTCAGGGTCCTGTCTACAAACTTTAATCACCGAAGTTGAAGCCGAAAAGCATCACCTTTTCTCGCGCACTACATAGTTTTTGCCATTGTCCCCGGGTTGTAATTTATTATCGATAAATATTCACAATATATTATATTACACTGCAAAGCCAGTGTTTGTCCAATTCGACCGTGATTCAAGTATCCTTTTCCCCGTTATACCTACCGATCTCACCCGCTCGATTGACTCCCACGGTATGATATTCAGAGGCACGTGTTGTCGCCTGAGTAAGTCAATAAGCCGACGTCGCACAGTCAGAATTTAAAAGAGATTGACACCGATTCTCCTTTCTCCGAGCTTCTCCTCTTCATCTCTACACCTCAATTCATCAATTATCCCATCTTCACCTATTTCCCCACAATCATCTCTTCATATACCTTATCCACCTCAGCAGTTTACCCCGCGTGAACATTTTCAACTAAATCGATCCATTTTTGTCGAGAATTCTTGTGGATTGACCTATCACAAATTTTATCTCGAAAAACCCTCCCGAGTCACCATGTCTTCCCCAGAAGAGAGAACCGTTAAGCGGCCGAGTGAGTAGAATCATCCCATCCATCCTTAACACTGACTTTTGCAAACCTTTTTCGATATTTTTCCGCTCAACCATAACCCCCAACCCCCACTCCATATCAAACTTCAACGTTGAAACATCTCCTCCAAACACTCCACTGTTCAACACAATGGCAGCATCCGATCTAACAGACACTACCATGGCAGGAACCCAGTCGCTCCCGCCACCATCGCTGCCACGACTCACCGCTGAGCAGCATGTCCCGATTCCCGCGACTGACAAGAGCACGCAGCGCCTGATCGTTGTACTCTCAAATGCCAGTCTCGAAACCTACAAGGCTTCGCACGGTGCACCGGCACGGCCGGGAATGCCCAGCCGCGATGAGAAGTACTCGCTGCTGAACAGCGACGAGCACATTGGTGTCATGCGCAAGATGAACCGCGACATTAGCGATGCCCGACCGGATATTACACATCAGGTTTGAGCGACCTAGCCGTCTTAGCGGGGCAGAAACTAACGTCTGCAGTGCTTGCTCACTCTACTCGATTCGCCTGTCAATAAAGCCGGACTGCTGCAGATATATATTGCCACTGCGAAGGGTGTCCTCATCGAAGTCAGCCCGACTGTCCGAATTCCGCGTACATTCAAGCGCTTTGCTGGACTCATGGTCCAGCTCCTACACCGCCTGTCTATTCGCTCTACAAACTCCCAAGAGAAGCTGTTGAAGGTTATCAAGAACCCGATTTCGGATCACCTGCCTCCAAACTGCAGGAAGATCACTCTGAGTTTCGATGCGCCTGTTGTCAAGGTTCGGGAGTATATGGAGGCCCTGAAGCCAGACGAGAGCATCTGCGTGTTCGTTGGTGCCATGGCAAAGGGATCCGACAATTTCGCCGACGAGTTTGTGGACGAGAAGATCTCCATCAGCAACTTCAGTCTCTCCGCTAGTGTGGCATGTTCCAAGTTTTGCCACGCTGCAGAAGATGCCTGGAACATCATCTAGGAGACCTTCATAGCGCCGACGCCGGCAAGAAGATGTCCTCACTAGCGACAAGATACATTCAGTCTCAAGTGCGAGCATGTCACAGCAAGGGCATTGGTCGATATAAGGTGAAAGCGAGGATCACTTCGGACGGCCTGATCATAACATCACGCTAGTTTGGGTGGTTATCGAGCTTGGGTTATCTGTGTGCTCTGTCTTTGTTTTTACAACCAAAACATCGGGCGTTCAACAACAGATCCAAGACGCTTTAGTCGTCTTTTGTGGGCCACTTCAACACGGTCCACAATTTCCTTTGTCAAATGCTTTGCTTCCATTGTTCTGGATTGTTGCGATAAGTATCGCGTTGCTGCCCCTCGATATGACGATGATATTGAGCGTGAAACCTAATATTAGCTCTTTGCTTTGGGCAGCAAGACCACTATTTCGTGGGCACCCAGTGCGCCTGCACCCGCACCCAGTGTTGGTATGCTGGTATGCTGGTGTCCTCGACTCACAGTCCACCTACATAGCTAAATAGCCCGTAGAGACGTCGGACTTAATCCGCGCCAAGGGCCAATAAGTGAGATATTCATGCCCATCATGCTCGACCCATCGTCGACCCATTGCCGACCCACTAGGATTCTGGGCCTTAAGTGCGCAAGAATCCCGCATCATGCACCAGGATATGCCCCATATGAATGACCAAATGCTTCAGTTAATTCGCTCTTTACAAGTAGGGGCTTTAGCTACACTCTGGATATACCATTGGATCCCCGTTGCTGCCCCAGAGGCCCCATTTCATGTTGATTTCGTAGCCTTCTCCTTTTCATTCGGTGCCGTGTCGTGTGTGTGTCGTCAATTGGCAGCCAATGACTTTGCGAGGCGAGACTCGGATATGCAACACCATGCATCCGGCCAAACGTTGCTACCCCACCGAGACGTGGCATGCTTCCAGCTGTACGCTGGAAATGGCCTGTTTCCAGCACCAGAAATGAACAGAAGGCCGAAGGCCTTACGGTAGATGAATCGCTCCAGTGCGGATTATCCTAGACTCATGCGTGCTGCGCTGCTTCTGCAGCTTCGAGTTAAATTGCAAGGTAAGTGGTTGCTGGTGAGCTTCACATGGGGCCACAAGAGCGAGTTTGACGTTTAGATGGCCTCACAGCTGCCGCCTCGTCTCATCGTGCATACAGCCATATAATGGTACCTTTTCCCTTCCGTCTTGCCACAAGAGCGAGTTTGACGTTTAGATGGCCTCACAGCCGCCGCCTCGTCTCATCGTGCATACAGCCATATAATGGTACCTTTTCCCTTCCGTCTTGTAGAGCATAACCTCTCTTCACTTTGCGATCACTTCATCTTTTCTTCTCTACATCTCTCTCAAGCACCAACACCCTCACCGCATCAATGATTCCAACCATTGAAGTTTCCCACCTCGCCTCCTCCTCCTCCTTCTACGCCGCCGTCACTCAACCCCTCGGCATTCACTTCCTCTGCGCCTCCCCCTCCTCCCCTCACTCACTCCACTTCGGCATCCCAGCCCAACCCTCCGAAATCCTCTTCACCCTCACCGAATCGCACTCCCCCCGCCCCTCAACCATCACCCTCACCGCCTCCAACTCCACCCAAGTTGCCAACTTCCACGCCCTCGCCCTCGAATCCAACACCCACCACTCCACAAACCTGATCCAGCACTCCTCCGACGCCGCCTTCGCCAAAACCACCGACCTCGATGGCAACATGCTCGAAGTCCGCTACGCCCGCAGCCCGCCCCGCCGCGGCTCCGTCCAGGCCGCGCCCACTACAATCACCACCGCCTCCACTGCAAAGGAGGCCCGCAGAGTCCTAGACTGGCAGCGCGATGTCGCCCGCTCCATATCCTCCCAGTCCCCCACCCCAAGCCGCGACCAAAGCCCCCAGCGCGCCATGGTCCTCGCACCACCCCAGCAGGAGCAAGCTCCATCCCAGGTCGCCCCTCCCCCAACAGAGCCAGACTCCCGCCCCGCGCTCCTCAGAAGCGCTACTGCTCCCATGATGTCAGCGATGTACAACGAGGTCTCCGCCGCCCTGCCGGAGCGTATTGGAGAGGGCCTCTCCGCTCAGGCTATCATCGGGACGATCCTCGGCGCTGCTGCCGGCGCTGCGGTCGCCTACGCGATGGTGCGCAGCGAGGAGCCCGAACCCACGCGTCCGCAGCTCGTGACGTACTACTCCGCCCCTCATGCGGCGGCTCCGCAGCCGGCGCCCGTTATGGAGGTTGCGCGCTCCAAGGGGCCTTCGGTGGGCGGGTCAAGGGTGGGGAGTGAGAGGAGCCAGGGAGGGCAGAGATATGTGCTGCGCTACAATGTTGCGAGCGCCTCTGGTACTGGTTCGGGACGGGGAGGTCAGAGGGATGGACAGCTCCAGCCGGTTGATGAGAGGAGGAGCATGAACTACTCTGCGTACGACGGTGGTGCGAGGAGCCAGGCGCCCGCTGCAAGCCAGGCGTCGACTTCCAAGCCGTCTCGCTACAGCGAGGGGAGGGGAGTTGGGCACGAGAAGCCCATTACAGTCGTCAGCAGCAACCAGGAATCCAGACGCTCCGAGGCCGGGAGGCACTCCGAGTCTGGGCGCAGCCATGCGAGCAAACGAAGCGATTCGACCATTAAGCCCCCGCGCACGAGCTCGAAAGCTGGAACAGAACGCCGCGGCGACCCAACGGTGGTGAGCATGAAGAGTGACCGCAAGAGCACGACGGTCAGCGAGCGGGCGAGGAGAGTCCCGCTGCCAGAGAGCGTGGTGGGGAGCGTGGCGCCGAGTGATAGTATTAGTAATATTGGGATGAGGAGTCAATACACCAGGCGGGACGTGTATTGAGTGCCATCCCCTGGGGTATATGTGGGACAGCAAGATTTTTTTGACAGGACTTTGGACGACAGAACAGCACATATCATGCATGGATGGATGGATGGACTCGCGATCTCACGACGGGAGTGGGTGGGT
>JPKA01001662.1:0-47007 GCA_000750875.1 Pseudogymnoascus sp. VKM F-4517 (FW-2822)
AAGGGTGGGGGGCGGGGTGGGGAGGGATCGGGGGTTAGCGGTGGTGTGGTTTTGTTTGGGGGAGTTGGTTGGTTTCGTTTCTTGTTACTTGTTGTGGTTTGGTTTTTTTTTGGAATTGTGGTGAGTGCTGGTGGTAGTGTGTTGTGTTGCGGTGATGGTCTGAAACGCAAGGCGACAAGTGCCGCTAGGCCACGGCGGCTTGCACAGTTGAGGCAGCGAGAGCCGATGTAGTTATTCATTGAGATCGTCGCGCGCTGGGCACAGACGTGATATTGGGAGTTGCATGACACATAGATCATGAGTGTTGTAATTGTTTGTGGGGGATGTGTTGCTGTAATTCCAGCTTGGTTTTTACGTCGACTACTTGGAATTGGGCAAACTTGGCTCCGCCGTTAGAAGATGATGGTTCTTGCGCCGGGATTGGGAGCACCCGTTGTTACGGGACTTGGGAAGCTGCTACTGACTAACTAACTACTTTATTTCTAGACACTGGAACGCCGGCCGCGCTCCTATCATGGGTTTCAAAAGACGCAGCTTGCAGTGTTCCGTCGCCGCTGTGGCGACGGGGGCCTCATGGCAGAAGGATCGGGCGTTACGATTGTGGAGCAGCAGGGCCACTTTTCCGGCGGGAACGGATCCGGGACGAGCCTTTGAAGTGTACAATCCATGTATGCAAACAATTGCTCTTTGCAGAGTTGCGGTGAAGATACGGTATTGTCCCATTCCCGTCCCTCCCTTGTCTCCCACTCGTTTAGGGGGTCATGGCGCGATGGAGAACGATCGATTCGAGCGTTGCCTCGATCGAGGGCTGTCCGAATCCATCCATTGCTGCGGGCCATGAACATGAACAAGTTCGGAATGTTTGGCAAACATCCCAGCACCCTGTCTTTTGTAACCCCTCAGAAACAGCTAATGGCAGAGTTGTGTGCACACTCCATGCACGCCGAAACGGACTAAACAGCTCTGCTGCGAACACAGGGTCCAAGTGCGATATCTCGGTACGAGTACAGTAATAGGTAGCTGACCTTGCAAATGTCTGTGGGAGAATGTCTGACTGACGGTGCAGCGTCAAAGCACAGTAAAACATTCAGCTCAGATTATGCACGTCACCCTGCAAATTCACGACCCTGTACAATACCGCAATCCACTTCTCCCCGTCTGCAAAGCGAGAAATGCAGGGCCAGTAGCATGACGCGGGGTGCTAAACAGATTCATGAATA
The DNA here is from genome assembly GCA_000750875.1 of Pseudogymnoascus sp. VKM F-4517 (FW-2822). Classification (NCBI taxonomy): domain Eukaryota; kingdom Fungi; phylum Ascomycota; class Leotiomycetes; order Thelebolales; family Thelebolaceae; genus Pseudogymnoascus; species Pseudogymnoascus sp. VKM F-4517 (FW-2822). The sequence continues at coordinate 1,221 of JPKA01001662.1, forward strand.
CGAGGGTCGAATGGATGAATATGGGGCGATCAACGCTTATGTGAAAGTGACAGGACGATCCCACTCGTCGAGAACGATGCTAAGGAGACAGGATCTTCACCTCACGGAGGACATCCCGTTTAGGGTTCTGGAATTCAGCGTTGGGGAGGGAAAGATCTTCAGGTTGCGGCGGAAGTCGACCGAGCAGCTATCGACCACGAACATCGTCATATCGTTACTCTTCACGCAATAGTAACTCGCAGGTGTGAGTTGTTTTCGAGCATCCAAAAGGCCTATGAGCCCATTCTTGCCATGTATCAGATCCAATCAAGGCAGGAATAGAAGATCAACAGGCATATGTACCGTGCACCCACGGCCAACTACCGTTTCCCCGCTCCCAGAAAACCAATAACAGTCATTACCAGCCCCCACCTCTGACCATCCCGACGCTGTGCTCGCAGGAAGCCCTTAATGCACATTCACATTAACCAGAGAGGGATTGTCTGACGACAGGAGGTCTTTCCCATCTCCAACCTGCTTGTGCATGTCCAACAAGAACTGCTGTGATGCAGAGAGGTCAGTGCTTCATGCAGGCACCTCCCGCAATCTTCCGTCAGACAAGGAAACTTAGCGATGTCTGCCGCTCCACGTTGGAGATGATGCAGCACAATACCGTGCCGTGCAGAGCATGTTTGCCGCCCGCTGGATCCCTCCGTCGCCCCTGGTCGGCGGTGAGCATCTGGGGGGACATCCCGCTCCCGCCCCCACTACGCCGAACGCCATAGGGTTCGGGTTCGGCACCTTACTAGAAGCCGATGCTGACGAATCTCTCTCTTCTATCCGTCGGATCGGCGCTGGTGGGCCAGAGAGGGTCGTCAGCGCTTGTACCGAAATAGATCAATGGCTGAGAGATGAGAAGAAATCCTACATTTTTATGTCATGTTCGCTTGGGACAGAGACACTCCACTCCTGGGTCAGGGGCACCCTTGGCGTCCGCTACCAAAGCCTGATGGTACAATTCAATCCCGTCAGGTCTGGGCCGCACAGACGGAGGGGATGGATTATGAAATCGCGATCATTGGGTCCATGTGAAACAACATACATATTTGCAGTGCGTATTCGCGGCTTATGGAGAAGAAGACGACGTAATGAGCATCATCCAAGCCACGGCGCTCATCTCAACCCGCGCTTCGGCTCATTCATCCAGTTGTCGTCCAGCATCGTGATTAAACCACCACCCCCCCCAAAAAAAAACCCAGTAGTGCTTCCAAATCCGGCAACATTCTACGTAAGTATCTACCGTATTCTGCAACAGGACTGCGCCAAAAAAGCCTTTCTTCGCCAGTTATCAACACTTTCAGCCTAAAGTTCCCCGCAGTGCGGCCCTGGCACACGCGATTGATGGAGCCAGGCAGCGAAGGGCCAATCCCTTCCTGTCTAGAGGGGGTATTGCCGTGCTGCCAAGCCTTATCTCCCAGCGAACCCACCTCCTCCGCTCGCCGCCCCGCCACGGGCCTTCTGCGGCGATGTGACGCTGCGAAGGGTAAATCCGACTCGGGGAATCCTTTCTCCTCTCCTGACGAGAAAGACGCACCCCTGAGGGGTAGTGCTCTTGTTGGTGCAGTGCGACGGGCCTGTTTCCCAGCAACTGGTTTTCTAACGGGGGATTCCCTGCTCGGTCAGGGGCAGGGTACGGCTGCATGGCCTACTTTAGATGAATAACCCCCACCAGCCTCCTCTTTCATCGCGCGTGGTAACGTGGATTATGAGGCGCGGTTGGATTTACGTAGTACCGTTTGATTTGATTTGCGCCGCATAACCGGACCACTTCGGGGGGAGAGAACTTATGTCCGCGGTTGCCCGGGTAAGGTCGATAATGCTACCAAGTGAGGACATTTACGGACGTGGAATTGAGCCTGATCTAATCTGATCGTTGGGATGAAGGAGAAAACGCCAATCCCACCCCGTTGCTCGTTCTGAATCGACAGCGCTGACCATGCGTTATTTGTGGCGTAAAGACGGGGTAGGGTAATCTACACAGTAAGGCACGCCCAACGAAATTCCCTTCATGCTCTGAAGTTTGGGGGGTGGGCTGCACCACCCACGGCACGGTAGTACACAGACACAGACATGGATCCATGGGAGCTTGATGGTGTCCCCCTGATGCCACGTTCTGCACCTGCAGATCACCCCGCTCAATCTGGCGAATGAGCAACCCGCTGCCTCGGAAATTATCCTTGAGACTCCCACCACTGCCAAATCGTCGAGGGTCGCCTTCAAGTCAGCCCCGCCCTCTTACTGTGTGTATTTGCGTGCTGCATCGGGCGCTACACCCCTCTGGCCATCGGACGATACACCGCTCCACTCTTCGAGAAGTCATGGGTTGGACTACTGGCGTTCTAGTCCATGTTAATGTCTCGTCTGCAGGTCTCCCCCACTTCACGACAGACTACGCTTTTCATCCACGTATCAAACTACTATGGTTGCGGAGGAGGTGCGAAGCGTCGCGCCTCGATGATGCTTTGGCTTTGGAGATGAGATTGGACGAGCTCTCGACGCTTCGTAGTTTATGGAGCCCACATCAGCCCTCTTTGGGTGCAGTTCCCTCTTGACGATGGAGTAGTTTGACGATCAGGAGTTGCCTGGTGAGTGGGCGAGTTCATGGGCATGTCTCATGTGGTGGTCAGCTGAAACCTAGAGGAAGGTTAGGGCTGCGTTTTGGAAGATCCAGGTGCAAATTAGCGCGACGGAGCAAGTCGCAAAGTCTGGGCCTTCACCGAGCCTAAAGCTTCAGATACGTAATTGTTTGGGGCCCTGTGCTACTTTCAGAAATAGAATGGCGATGACATAGCTGCGCCTATTCACTGTGGCTGCTGGTCTGGTGAAGATAACCCCACGCACCCTATCTGTGACATCTCCCGCGATCCTGGCCATGTGTGGCTGTTTCGGCTCCAGCCTTCTACAAAACTGTAAAGAAATGCATCACGTGTGCTGCATGAACTGGGTCCGTGAGGTTAAGCCGGCATGGTGGTGTGCAGGAGCCAGCAGTTCGTGGTTGCAACACATCCATCTCGATTGGGACCAGAGGTTGCGTTGCATGCAGGAGAACGCACCTGATGCGGATGGTAGGGTCCGGGCAATGATGATTCCCCTCGCTTGAACTTCAACAGACAAGGGCAAAAAGACGAAAGAGACTGCGGGGTTAAGATCGAGGCTGGACAGAAGAGGGGTTTGAATGAAAATTTGAAGTAACCGAGGGTATTGAATTGATGGGCTGGGAAGTTGGTCGAAGAATGTGATTTTGGCCACCCCATGCCACCCCATGATTTTAGATGACTTCGCGAGGAGGGAAGCTGGTGGTTGCCAGCCACCAAGGGCAGAATTGATGAAAGTGGGAACTGCCCGGGAAACACGGGTCAGTGAGAAGCAAAGGATAGGCGGCTCGGCCTCGGGGGCGCAATGATGGTGAAACAATCATGGACTAGTAGAAGTTTTGGCATTGACCGGAGTCTCTCTCGGCCGCCAATAGTTAATTTTGGCATTTGCCAAGCGCGCCTGAAGGACTAGACGCAAAGAGCCCCATTGTTGCGGTTGTTTTGCCCATATCTGGTGAGAGAGGCGTTATAAAGGGGCTCCTGGCTTGGGAAGCACGTACTTCAGTACGACTCGTTGGTTGGTAGGTCTTTCTAGATGCCGAAGTAATTTGGGCGAGGTAAGAGCCGGGCTTTCATTCCAGTCTGCCTCATTTCCACGTTTTGTTTCCAAAGATAGGTGTCATTCCTGGCCAGGCCAGACACGGGAAAATGGGGGGTCTGGCTTGGGCCTTGGGAATTCAAGGAAATGTCTTAGAAGCGGTAAGATAACCTCTTCCAATAACTGTTTCCAAGACGAACGATAATGGAGTAGGATTTGTCCTGTTCTTGGGTGTGTTGTGGTCTTGAGACAACAGTTTCTTTTCTGGATCCAGCTGTATTATTTCCTTCCTCTCAAAGCAGTAACACGGCGGATGATGCGTACTGAGAACGAATTTTGTAGAATGGTTGTTTTCTTATGTCTTTTCTTAACTTGAATTTACCTCGGCAGAGGTTTTGATGAAGTCGGTTTCCCCCCTTCTCTCACATGTTGCCTTCTCTCACATGCTGGACAAAACCCGTGTATGACAAGCATCAACTCCTTTCCCCAGTTCAGGTAAGCAAAATACTGTTTTCCTTATTCCTCCCCATTCCTTGCTACAGTCGATAGATTTGTACTCGATATCACGGATGACTTCTCTTCCGGTATGCATGTTCTGTCATTTACCCATCCTCGGTATCCAGATGGATTGTTCTGGGGTCGAATTCCAATCCTCCTTCCTTCACACTACTACTTTATCACATCTTGCCATCCTTTATGGCGGACCTCGTATTGCTTCCTCCTCCCTACGCGGGTCTCACCGCTACTTCTCATCAAACTCTGCACTTCTCAGTATCCGAAGCTCTGGACTAGTGATCCTAGATAAATATAGACGACGCAATCATGGAAACGCCAGGAATGGCATGTTCGGCGACTCTCCTAGTCCTGAGATTATATACAGCCTCCAGCATGTCGGTTCCCTGGCCACCATACTCCATTTTGTTGAAGTTGCTAATCCGTTGGTCAAAGAATGCGTCGGGTTGCCGGTTTTGTCATATTTCGATCCACAGAACTCTTTTTCATCCAAGGGAAACCTAGACTATCACCGTTGATAAGCAAGCATCAACCATTCACATAGAGCGGAGATATTGGCCATGGAAAAGCGGTGAGAAAGCTACTGCACGGGCTCATGACAGAGCATTGACAAACACCGCCGACAGCAAATAGCGGGAAGCACAGTCTTATTGAATTTACACCCTATAGGAGACCTTCCAAGCCAACACCCAGCAGCCTCAAACCCTCGCACAGGGCCACTTCCGACCATGCCACCTTCCTCCCGCAAGAAAAAGAACCTCCCCACCCCAAAGCTCCGAATTATCCATATTACAAACCTTAAAAAATCGCCCGTACCCTCCCTCGCGTCGCGGCTGACACCCGCTGCACGTCCCAACCCGGCGCATTCAGCCGCCAACACCCACCCTATATCGTCGAGATGCAGGCGGCGCATTATAATCTAACGGCGGACGGGGATTCAGGATCTTAAGTCCTCCGGCGCACGGTTGGGGATGATTTCATATATCGGTAAGATGGGATACGGCTCGGATAGATTCTGCTTTCTGTCTGATCCTGACTGCCGTCGCGGGTAATATCTATCTGCCATGTCCCCCAACCTTTCTTCTAACGCCGCGACATTCTGTCATTGCCGATTGCATGCATGAAGAAACGGTCACACGGGTGCTTTTGCCTTTATTTCTCAGACAGCAGGGCGGCATGGGATGTTCGATGTAGAGTGGATCACGCAAGCATATTATCATATTTCGTCTAACCACAGCCGGCGCGCATCTTTGCCATAGCCAACCCAGCATCTGATCTCCCCGCCTTTTCCATTGCCCCATTTCCCCGCCGAATGTGTGGTCCGGCCCTTCTGTTTGTTTCTACACTTCGTCTGAAATTATGTGCTCCCAGATTATACGCTGCATGTTACCTTCCTTCAATAAATATATTTCATCGCCAACCCCCAAACGCAAGTTGAGTATACTCTCCTTTAGTATTCTTGCTTTTGAAACAATAATTAAATCAGTTATTATTTGAATTACCACCCAAGTTTTTTAAAATATATAATATGCCACCAGTTTTTTTTAATTATATATATTACTACCCTAATAACTCCTATCAGCTTAAATTCTAGCGCTAGCACTAACTGTCTAGCTAATTATATAGTACCCCCTTATTATAATATCTATAATATATAAGAGTAAACATAATGATAAACCTAAGAAAGGCAAGCAACTAGATATTCCACAGTAGGTTAGCATCAATTAGCAGAAATGGCGACGAAACTAGCAGTGGCAATTAGAGTAAAAGAGACAAGATAAGAGACGAAGAAATGACCAGGATACGAAAGAGAGGAAAGGAAATTAGGAAATTGGGAAATTAGGAAGAATAATATTCGGAGGCACAAAGCCCTTACGGCTAAACGGTCTAGCCGTGTGCAAGATGTTCCTCAAACGACATTGACGACTACGACTAAGTGCCTTATAATATACGTGTAAGGTTTGGGGGGTTAGAATCGCCCTCATTTAACGGCTTAATACAATCAATACTGTTTAGGTTAATGCACGCATAATACATGTGGGGTTTTGGAACACACTGGGTCTATATACTTTCTTTATGGAACATTTCCCTGAGTGTTCCGACTGCGAAGAGACACCAACAGTCCGCAGTTTAGAAGTGGGGAATACCTGATACGGCCATCAACAGAGGTTATTTTATTGTTGTAGACTGGTTTCTTGGGGGGTAGAGGGCTAAAGGACAATGATATATTGATATCAAACTCGTAGACTGGCAAGGGAGTGTCTTGACATATTTAATCTCTAGATTCACCTCTCAACAGGGTGCGTCTCCCGACATAGGGACGGACGTTAAATCCCGACTGTCTATATCCCGGCCATTAAAGCCTCAATTCAACTGCCACAGTTATTCTAGCTGAAAGTCTAATTTCCGTAATTGCACTCCATCGTCTAAGTGTGTACATGAGCAAGGGTACGAAGATTATCCCGAGCTTACAAACCCCGGACTCATAAATCAAATCACATCGTCCAGTCACCTCTTACTCTGGCCTCAATCGTCCCATTATAACTCTGGATGGATGGTGGCCATTAACAATAGGGGGTTTCTCTGGTTCCTCTGACACTATAACAGCCATCCTTCTGCCACTTCAAACCCCCGCCATCTTCTACTTATGTTTCCACCCATATCCCCTGTGAAAGCCCTGGCGTCATTTATGTACAACACTCTACTCATCTGTACCTGTCACCCCCCTTGACGACAGTGTGGCTAAAACCACGCCCTTCTAAGGTAGAACAAGCTCGTTGTTATCATGGCCCAAGGAAGGAACGCACACACATCTACAACTAATTTAACGCCATAACGATTGTGTTTAACGTCCAATCAAAGCTAAAGGCTAAATACCCACCTGAATACTACTAAAGCCTTGTAGATAAACATAATGACTCAAAGACGACTTAATTAGCTGCACTACATAGATCGTCTTACAAGGGATTTGACTGTAAACTGTTAGCTGAACCTTCAGCTCCAAGGAAGCGGGGTATTCAGGATTCTCATTACTTGTGCACCACTACTTCCAAGACTTAAATGCGCTGAGATGTATCTCCAGCGTATCGGACATCTGTGTGCTACCTGAGATTTCGTAGGAGTTGCTTGTCTTAGCAAGTAGGATCCCCTTGCATTAGTCCCGACCCTACGAATTTTCGATTCGACGCTACAACGCAACATTTAGGTAATCTTGCATTTCCGCGGCTCGGAACGAGGCGGAGGGGCGGCGTATGTGAGGCTTATTTGCATTGGGCCGGCAGGTGCCAAGATTTACTTATTACACGAGCTTGGGAGCTGAAGAGAAGGATCAGGATCAAACGCTCTGAATAAAACACTCATTTCACACTGCTATTGTAATATTGGGGTATGTAGGCTGGGTACAACAAAGTGTATACACACTGACACCTTCCCTTTCAGGCGCACCGCCTCGACTTTCACAACATGAAAAAGAAGGCGGGCATCAGTAAACGCCATGTCTGTTAAGATCACCTGGATGTCTAGATGTAAGCAGGAATCCTACGGCTGAGATCCTACGGCTGAGACAGCTCTTGCAATAAAATATGAAAATAATAAATGACTATTGCCCGCATACTACAGAGCAGCCTCTGCGGTATAAAAACCAGCTCTCCGTCCCTCTTCCTCATCACCATCATCGATCTTTATCTACAGTCCTCAAACACACCCCACATCAGCATATCTAGCAACCAGAACCCATAAACAAGCAACTATGCGTCTTACCGCTCTCGTCCTTCTAGCGACTAGTGCGGCTGCCTTTACCATCCCAGTCGGACAGCCCGACGGAACCTACGAAGTCTACACAGCCCCTGACGGCACAGAGACGCACATGCTCCTCGAAGCTCATGTCGAGGGCCGCAACACTGTTCCTGACAAATTTGCTATGGCTCACAAGCGCAAATCCGCTGCCGACGTATCCATAGTCGAATGCGGGGGCTACCCCCTCCCACACAAAGATACCGATGATGCCAACAATGCAGTAGACAAACATTGTGGCGGCGGTAAATCTAGTGAGTTTCTTCTGAGGGATCCATGTCATCGTCCTTTTCTTGGCCCTATTAAAGTTTGTCATTTGCTTGCAAGAATGCTAACTACGTACAGTCGGCAAGCACAACGACTTCTACTCCGTCAAGGGCTGCACTGTGGCATATTTCTGCAACTACAACGATGGCCCGCAGAATTGTTACGCCAGCGAGCGCCAGTCGACTTCCCGTTCCATTACCGCTACCTGTGGCCTCTATAATGCCGGGTGGATGAATATCAGGAGCGAGGGCCGCAACGTCCAGTACGGATATGAGGATAAATGCAACAAAGGCTGGAACTTCTGCGGCTGTGGGACTGACGGGTGTTAGTTTTGCTTTGAAAAGGCAAGTCTCAAAGCCAACTCACAACCGTTAGAGTGCCAATAACAATAGTTATAGTTATATTAATGTCCTCAGCCACGATCTTCGTCCTTCTATCTTCTTCACTCCCTTCTCCTTCTTCTCCAATTTCGTGCTGCTGATGTGCTGCTGCCACCACCACTGCCACCAGGCGGAGCTGGCGCCTCAAATATTCTCTCCTCCAAGTTTGATCTGTACACTACCCACAAAAAGAATAGAATACTAATGTGATGCTATTTATAGTGTAGTGATTTCGGGAAGTAGAAAAACGTATGTAGTTTTATATAGTTATTACCAAATGCTGAATTTATCACTTTGGCACATCTACATACATGCTAACACTATGTTGTTGCCTACACCACACTATATCGCTGTCGCCAGCTCTTAAACAACAACAATAGCTCTATCGATGAGCATTTAGCAGACTTGAAGCCGATAATTATCGCCTGAAAACATTTCGGAGCATGCATGTATGTGTCTCGATCGCTACACAAAACGGAAGTTCTATTTACACTGCGTGCGCGCGAAATGACTCTTATATACATCTTTTCTAATTTAAATACAGAGCGAAAGCACCAAATCAACCATACTTGACATGCCCCGCCAACTAGCCGTTCTTGTTAGGTTAAACAGTCGGGCAGTTCAAGAAAGAAGACTCAAAGCTGGTTGGACCTCTGTAATGCTCGGACTGAGCGGCACCGTTCTGCTCGATGACGAGCTCGTCGGCGGGGATGGAGTGGCAGTACGTGATGTTGCTGCGGCTGTTGAAGGCGTACCAGATGGCGAAGTCGAGGCCGCCGTCGTCCTTGTTGGTGATGGACCAGTTGTAGGCGACGTTGTCTACGCAAGTACCCTCAGTGACGTTTGGCAGGTTGCTGGCACCGAACCCCTGGAGGAATTCACTACAGTGGTTGGCTGGCAAGGCGGGGTCGCTAGTGACAGTGAAGTCGTAGCTGCACATGCTGCTGTGTGGGATGCAGTCTGCGTGGAACTCGCCAATGCTAAGAGCTTCTCTCTAGAAGCGCGCTGCGTTAGAATGGAACCGCTGGTCACGTATAGACATTTTTTGGGGGGGAGGTAAACAAAAGGCATGTGACAGCCTGGGAATAGGTAATACGGACCTGGCGGCTCTGGATGGTGCCTGCTGCGGCAGAAGCGGCTAGGGCGACGAGACCTGAGAACTTCATTTTGAAAATGGCGTTAAGATGTTGTTACCGCTACTATGGGTGCTATTGATGACGATGAAGATGATCCTTAGCTATTTGAGATGGTAAAGAAGGCTTCCATTATGGCGAGCATCTAAGATCTTATAAGTTGTCGTTCTTGGAACTTTCTTGCTCGCTCTTGTATTGTGATATGACGTCGCGCTCGTATTATAATATGGGGGGTACCTGCAGATCACTTCGTGTTCGGCGGTGTGGCCAGTTTAGTCTAGCGGGCATAATTCGGAATAATGCGCATAATTATGGAAATGAAGATGTCTATAGTTTTTCTCACTTTTCCCTAGCACTATAACAATAGTTGAAGTTACAAAAGGGGAGCATTAATTCACTCCTTTATAGAAAGGTTTAGAGCCATTATCTCTTCATATTTTGGACTCGTAGAAAAAAATAGGAAAAATGTTATATTTTTCTTCGAAATACAGAAATTTTCATAATTCTTCACTTTTCCTTGGCATTTTTCGGAGCCAAACTTTAGTCTAACAGTAATCTCTGATTAATACGGAACACTCCTTAAAGGTCTTTTAATTCCGTTGGTTTGCCAAGAACGCCTTTAAAGGGGCGGAGGTCACCATCAACTTTGTTTGAGGCGACTTACGACACTTATCTGCATACGCAGGTGGTGTACGGAGTAAACAGTACGGAGTAGGTGCTGGCTCGTAACCACAACAAGGTTCGCAGCACCACATTGTTCATAGACACTAATCGTCGGAACCGACCTTGAGCTTCGACCCTGGACCCTCAGGTATGATGAGGGGGCCCCAAAATAAACATGCCAGAGAACGCTGGCGTTGGCAGGACAAGATACTTGCAAAGAGAAGGGTTCAAAGTAGGAGAAGGGATAGCATTTTTATTTCACATCTACCGATCAATATTGCTAATTAATTCCTTAAACATCTCCCAAAATAAGCCCCCTTGTTGCCGTCTACGCCCCTACGTGCTCACCGCCTTAGGGCGCCAGCGCCTACCTCGTACCCTAGAGCCAGGATTGAGTGACAATGAATTCCAACACATTATTACTTCCAAAACGCCTATAAAAGGGCAAACTATATGCGTCCATTACTAATTACCTCGCGCTCCAACACCTCCACCTCACCGCTCTCGGCCGTTCGCCGCCGCTCCAGGACCCAGCGCTCCCCGGTGACGGGGTCTTCTTCTTTCATGTACGAGATGCTGTCGCTGCTGCCTGTGTGGCGGTGCTTCTTCAGCTCTGCGCCTTTTTCTTTGGGCTTGTTGCCGCTTTGGGGGAAGGAGATGGTATCATGATCAAAATGTGTTGAGGTGGGCGATGCGATTCTGGATGTGGACTGGATATTAGACCGTGAAGAGGTAGTAGAGCTGCGGTGGACAGTTTGCACTGGGCCATGCTGTGTCTGTAGCTGGGTTTTCATCAAGGGGTTGGGGGTGAACTGCGTCTCCGGGCTTGCATTTGGCGAGCTTGCCTCAGAGTCTCGGCCATAGTCGCTAGTTAGAGAGAATGTGCTCCCCTTCCTGCCATGCTTCAATAATGCGTTGCCCTGCTGAAACTGATCTCGTGGTTCCACGGGACTGAAACTCGATTGTTGCTGCCATGGCGCTATCTGCCCCGAGGGGCTAGAACCAGTTTGGTTTTGCTGCCATGGTGCGAGGTGACCCGACGGACTGGAACCCATCTGCGTCTGCTGCCACTGCCCTAACTGTCCCGTACGATTTCCACTACCATGATCATCCCCCGGGCTCGCAACCGACGGGCTCCCACCTCCACTAGCCGGTAGCGATGACTGGCTCCCCCCCCATTGCCCGCGACGCAACTTGAGTAGCGCGCTCAGAGACATATTCTCGTCCTCTTGATCACTCAAGAGCCCCGCAAGCTGCGCAAGACCCGGGCTCGTCACCGATGCAGAGCCGTGGCTCATGTTGCCCGCCAGCTGCGGCAAGCTCATGATCGAGTTACGATTCGAGTACTCGCTGCGCTCGGTGATGGGCGTGAGATTCGGCTCGCGCACACGCCCGCTCTGGCTCCTGATGATGCCCTCAGCGCCTCGTGGTCCGAAAAAGCCGCCATTGGCGTAGAGGGCTTCGGTGCCTGCTGGTGCAGAGTAGAAGCCAAATTCTTGACTGTAGAAGCCGTCATCGTCGTAGGCGAGGGCTTCAGCGTTGGCCTCTGCGATGATGGGGTCGTCTTCGAAGGCGTCATCGTAGTCAAAGTCATCTTCTACGCTGGGAGAGTACGCGTTGGCTTCGTTGGGGTTGCCCTCATACTCGTCACCAATAGTAACTCCTGGAGTGCTGTCCCGGCGAAACCTGCCGCTAGCAGCTGCGGCGTATGCTGCGGCTGCTAATGCTGATTGATATGCGCTGAGAGTATCTTGTGTCAAACTCGCAGCTGGCTGCACCAGTTTGGGGCTGTCAAGCTCGGGTTGGGCATCGGATGGCACTATCGATGGGTCCACTTCCACTGCCAATGGCTCCTTCTGTGCGGTTTGATTTTCAGAGTCTGCGCTTTCTCTCTTACTGAGATTTAGCGAATCGGTTGTCGTATTGATGAGGGGTGGCGAGTATAGAGTGGGGAGAGAAGATAACGGGCCCAAGGGCCGGCCATATTGATCAGTATCATCATTATCAAAAATAGATTCATCGAATTCCGGGCCTTCTGGGTCATAATCGTTGTGGTCGATCATGCCGTCATCGAAGTACATATCATCTTCGTCCAGGACTTTCCTCGGGGCGATAATCTGAGATTGTCGGTACGGAACAAGAGGCTCAGTAATGGGCACAGGTTCTTTGTCGAGCCCGAGGCCTTGAAGGCCCAGGCCACTGAGTTCTCGACTCGGAGCTGTATGTGGAGAGACGTCGGTGTCCTCATAATTAATTGCAGGTGCTTCTTGTGAAGTTGCTTGTGCGTTAGTTTCGGGCTCTCTCGACATCCCACGGCTAATTGGGTTTCCATCCAAGTCCCTCGGCGTGTAATCATTCACAGGATCGAGTGACAACCCCATTAGACCTGCCGACTGCAAAGTGAACCCGCCAATACCCCAGTGCTGCCCGAACATATCGTCCTCGTCGTCATCGTCATCGTCCAGGTCAGCATTGACACCGGGAATCCGTTCTTCCAACCCATCATCGTCCATCATGTTTTCATAATCGTAATCCTCTTCCTCGTCGAATATTCCGATATCTGGTTCCGGAGTTTCGCTCTGCTTTCTCAACGCCTTTTCTCTATGCCTGTCCTCTAGCAACTTCTCCTGGCTAGCTGCCCCAATCATGTCGAAACTGAATCTAGACGAGTTGCTCTTCATATGTTTCATGGTTGATGAGCTGTCTCGGCTTGAAATGAGAGAAGCATTTCGTAGCTGTCGTTGTGAAGATGACGATGAATATTTGGAATGTTTGCGGCGGCTACTAATCGAGGCCTGTCTAACTGTCTGGGTGTCTTCGTCCTCGAGTAGCGCTGTGTCGCTACTGCCTGCTGGTCCGGTTGTCTGGAGGCTTTCTCCAGGTTTGTTTTGTGCTATTTCGGCTTCTGAGACATCAGGTTTGGCCTTGGTCGCATCTGGGGTGTTTGTTTTGGACGCCTGTGCTTCTCTAGCATAAGCCGGCCGTGGTGGCATCGCCAGGTCAGAAAAATCATTTGCCTTTCGCACATGGGGCCCAGCAGCCGGATACTGTTGTTCCTCAAAATCCTCCTTGAACGCGGGCGTGTGAGGGCTCCGCTCCCCCTCTTCAGGAGACTTCTCCTTCTTGACATCAAGCTGGGGCTGTCCACCTCCAGTCTTCGTTTCTGCGGGTTTTCCATGCGAGACAGTGGGCCTCGGCCTCGGCGCGCTGAAGTCGTGAACCTTCGTCCCGCGGATTCGGGGATCATAATCCGACGGACTAAGCTGGGTGGGGAAGTTCCCCGTCGGGACTGGCAGAAGCTGCGGGACAGGCTGCGTCGTCCTGCGACGTGCCAGCAGCGACATGGGGTTCAGGAGGTTCAGTCTCGTCTTGCTAGAGCTCTTTTGCGATGCGTCGAAGGTGGAAATTGGGTTCGCAGGCAGTGTTGGTGGCGGCGACGGCATTCGGGCTCCCATTGGTCTCCGGGCAACATGGGCGTGGGTCGATTGAAGGTCTGCGGATGTGACAAATGGCAACCGCCCGCCTCCTTGACTCTGCCCTGACGCCTGCGGAATGCCAGCGCCTGGCTGCCCATAGCTGTTCTGAGGGGGGTATTGAGGCCGTTCTGACGAATATAGACCTGCATTCGGCAGACGTGATATAGGCACCTGCTCGAAGCTCTTCGGCTCCTTCTGCTTGGCTGCACCATTCTGTCTACCAGGCTCCGGCAGCTCCTTCTCAGGCGAAGAAACGCGGGCAATTGGAGGCAGCGACGGACAGTTGTCTGATGAAGGTGTACGAGGTCTGTCTGGTGCGCTACTATCCTCTTGTTTTCGAGATGTGTAGGGATGCGAGTGTTGTTCCGGGGTAAGTTGTGAAGTGCGCTCGAAGGACTGCGGCCGGTCCGAAATGGGGGAGACTGGATTCGAGGACGGAGTGCGCCTATGCGGCTTCAGGTATGAGAACATGCTGGTCGACATGCGACAATCGCGTTGCAAACGTCTACAATTATGTTAAAGGCTAAAGGGGTGTTTGTATCAGCTTTGGTACACCTGTTGGGCTGGTTTATGCTGCTTACATCGGGCATATTGGGTTCCCCAGCTTCATATATCTCGCTCTATTGATCGTGTGTCGCAATACCAAACTCGAACGCGGCAATTGCTGCCAGGGGATGAAGTTTCGGGGCTCTATCGCCAGATGAGAACCTTCAGGATAGCTTGTTCTGAGGCAGGCGTGGCATTTCGTTCGACGCGGGCAGTAACTATAATACGGGGCGATTTCAGGTCGTATACATCGATAGGATCGGAATCGTTCCGTAAGCAGTCGCGCGCTGTCGATTGCTCGCTCTCTGGGCTTTGCGGGGTATAATAAATCGGTTCGGAATATACAAATTGATGCGCTGCTGGTGATTATAGAGCTTCAATCGTCATGATGTACCTGTGGAGAGCGTCAGATATTTGGCAGCATTTCGAGGTTGCCATCAGCCGCATCAAGGCCCCCACCGTCCCGCTGCCACGGTGCTACTTTGGTGCTACTGGACGGTACGACCGAACTTCGTCAGCACCTAGTGTCGCAATCCGCATGCGAACATGAAACGTCTCATTTCATTTCCAGCACTCATTAAAATATACGAGTGTATATTTTTGTATTCTTATCGTCTTACTCATCTTTTGTCTTTTATCAATTTTCCACTGGTCGTCAAAGCTAAGACTTAAGAATTCTTACACATGGCACCAAAACATGTCTTGAAAATATCTTGGATGGCTCGTAAAACTGCTGTTTGATCTTGACACTCTCAAAGTCTCTAGAGGTACTGTGCATAATATCACTATTTGCAGTAGTCATAGCCAAAAAAATGCTCTTGATTACTCCGGGCTATGATCATCCAAGTTAGTTACTCAAAAAATATATCTAAAAATATATATCCCATCAGATTAAATTTTGGCGTCCGCACGAGCAGTTTAGCAATCCCGTACCCTAGGCATAAAAGCCATCTAATTATAGGGTGCCCCTTGTTATAATATCTTGGATATGAATTATACATTTGGAATGTTATTGTATTTTCTAGGTCGCATAAACAATCGTATCGGAGGCCGGTATCTAATTTGTGGTGGATGAGGATATATTTTGGGTTTAGAATATATATATTAGTTTCTTTTATACCCCAGAAATCATTACGGAAAATTCCTGTAACGTCACAATCCAAGTGATCAGGGCTCAAATTTTAATCTATATAGTTAGCTATCCTTATTACAGGGCCTTTGCATCGAGGTTTTACTGCAAATAACGAGTCCACATTTCCGCTGAAATTTACAAAAGTTAAGAGATTAGATCTAACATCCCCTCCCTATCTCCCCGATCGTCCCCCATGGATCTCCTAAGAAGACGCACGGACCATAATTACCGCGACGCCTTACTACATCCGGCTAGCCTACAACCCCGAAAGCCGGCGGAAATGTTAGTTGACGCCGACGTACTCGAACAGTCGCCTCAACATCACCGATCTCGCGACACAACACCCGGACGGTCCCAACAAACGGCCGGCCAATCCTTATCCCATCTCAGCGCCGTTTCTCTTGCAGTTTATCTCTTTCCTTTGTTTAAACTAGAGGGTTTCCCGAAGGGGAGACAACGCTACGATGGCGTTCCAGGCTTCTGCCTTTCCGGTGAGTTTTTTATCCCAACAACCTATTCTGCAATTACGCGGAAGAGAGAGATGTGATGAGTATGGAGTGCTGATATATGAACTGTAGAGCGTCTCTGCGGCTACAACGGAGCTATGGCCGTCGATGCTTAATGTGATGAGTGCGCCATGGCGAAGTGCCGGCTCGAGGACACAGTCGAAGCAGTCTAGGCCCTCCCAGCGCTCGGAACTGGCGCAGCCTCAAGCGGCGACAATTATACAAGTATGTTCAATCCTTCTCCTCCTGATTTTTCTATAGACCTAGGCGGCCTTTGTCCAGCGCATTGAATACTGACTCTCCCAGTCGTCGAAACCTGTCCTCCCGGAGTGTCTCCAGAACGCCCGCGGACTGACGACGTCACTCAGCGAACACCGAATTGCCGCCCAAACACCTCTCAATGTCCGGGAAACACTTTCTACAATGCGACAAGGCACCCTAGCTGCTGCGAACCCACTTGCCCGCCGTCTCCCCACCGCACCCTTCGCACCCAGACAAATGAGTACCATCTCGGCCTTCCGCCTTCAACAACAACGGGCACCGTTCACCCGCATCCTGAAGCCTCAACAACGAACTGTCTTTGGCGCCAACACATCGCGCAATCTACTGGCGCACATGGAAGAGGTGGCGAACAAGAACCCTAATAGCGCTACCGCGCAGAACGCCTTCTATCAGGCCCTGTTGCGCGCCAATATGGGCGCTATAGTTGTTGAGCGGTACCAGAACGGACATTTTGCGTCAAATAACGCGTGTGAGGCTGCATATCAGAAGGCCCTCTCTAGTCTTGCGGCCAATGGTGCTGGGCTTGGTGCAAACGACGGGGGGTTTGGCGGTATGACCAATAATGCCGGACTTAACAATTCTCAACTTCAGGCTATTGGACAAGCGGTCGCGGCGTCGTCTCGCGGTGGCAATGTGGCTATTTCCCGTGGGAGGAATGATGGGAGCAATGGCGCGAAGGAGAGCCCGCTCTACGTTGTCGTCGAGGAGACGATTGGGAGTGTGATC
This sequence comes from Pseudogymnoascus sp. VKM F-4517 (FW-2822), assembly GCA_000750875.1. Classification (NCBI taxonomy): domain Eukaryota; kingdom Fungi; phylum Ascomycota; class Leotiomycetes; order Thelebolales; family Thelebolaceae; genus Pseudogymnoascus; species Pseudogymnoascus sp. VKM F-4517 (FW-2822). The sequence continues at coordinate 18,309 of JPKA01001662.1, forward strand.
TTCAAATGGGTTAAGCTCATGCTGTACTTCGCCCTGTTTACCTACGTCTGTTTCGCTCTTATCACGGTCCTGGTCGAGTCGCTGGGTATGTTCAAGAAAGTGGGCAACGCCAAGACGGACAACGAGGCGAAGGCTGAGCACCAGAAAGTCCGCTTCTCTGATGTCCACGGCTGCGACGAGGCGAAGGAGGAGCTACAGGAGCTTGTGGACTTCCTCAAGAATCCCGGAAAATTCTCGACTCTCGGTGGCAAGCTTCCTAAGGGTGTTCTCCTGGTTGGTCCTCCCGGTACCGGCAAGACCCTCCTAGCACGTGCAGTGGCTGGCGAGGCTGGCGTCCCCTTCTTCTTCATGTCTGGTAGTGAATTCGACGAGATCTACGTCGGTGTCGGTGCCAAGCGCGTCCGCGAACTATTCGCAGGTGCCAAGGCAAAGTCCCCCGCTATCATCTTCATCGACGAGCTTGATGCCATAGGCGGAAAGCGCAGCGCCCGTGACGCATCGTACGCTAAGCAGACTCTCAATCAGCTCCTCACCGAACTCGATGGCTTTGAGCAGAATAGCGGCGTCATCATTCTCGCCGCGACCAATTTCCCAGAAACTCTCGACAAGGCGCTCACCAGACCCGGCCGCTTCGACCGCAACGTCGTTGTCGGACTGCCTGATGTCCGTGGCAGAATGGCAATCCTCAAGCACCACATGACCAACGTCGTGCAGGGCAACGACGTCAACCTCGAGACTCTCGCCGCCGGGACCCCAGGCTTCTCTGGCGCCGAGCTCGAGAACATCATCAACCAAGCCGCCGTGCACGCCAGCAAAGCCAAGGCGCTCGCCGTCACGATGAAGGACTTCGAGTGGGCCAAAGACAAGGTGATGATGGGTGCCGAGAAGCGCAGCATGGTCATCACGGATAAGGAGAAGGAGATGACTGCCTATCACGAGGCAGGGCACGCGCTCGTCTGTATGTTCACCAAGGGCGCGAACCCGCTGCACAAGATCACCATTATGCCGCGTGGCATGTCACTGGGTATGACTATGCATCTCCCCGAGATCGACAAATACTCCAGGACCATGAGCGAATACCGCGCCCACATTGACATCTGTCTCGGCGGTAAAATGGCCGAAGAACTCATCTACGGCGCCGACGAAGTCACCAGCGGCGTTTCAGGGGTAAGCTTCCCCCTTCCCTCCCCGTCTCTCTCCCATCTTCCCCAACACCCACTAACATCCCCTCCTAGGACCTCGAAACCGCAACCCAAGTCGCGTACGCCATGGTGACGCAATTCGGCATGTCCGAAGCCGTCGGCAACGTCGACCTAAACACGAACTACAACCACCTCTCCTCGGAAACCAAACAACTCATCGAATCCGAAGTCCGCCGCACAATCGAAGAAGGCCGCCAACGCGCATACGCCCTGCTCGTCGAGAAGCGCAAGGAGCTCGATCTCCTCGCGCGCGCTCTGGTGAACTACGAGACTTTGGATAAGGAAGAGGCATTCAAGGTTATTCGCGGGGAGAAGCTGGAGGGGAAGATGCTCTTGCCGAGTGGATCTATTAAGAGGCCGGAGACGGGACAGGCGCCGACGGATATGCCGTTGTCGCCTATTCCGGGGAGTGCGGCGGCGGATGCCGGAGGGGGAGGCGGAGAGCCGCCCAAGGGGGGTGGTGTTATGGCGTGAGTGGATGTGCGGAATGCAAAGTTTGAATATCAGCACTTTGTAGACGGAACTCGGAAATGAGACCGTCGCAGCGTTATAAGGGGTGTGGGGAGGCATTAAAATGGCCATAGCGGCGAAAAGGTTTTCCTTTGTGTGGCTACTCTACTTTGGAATCATGGGGTTGGCATAGCGAAGTTATCACAGATCACATAGTTGTGGTGGTGGTGCATGTAGTAGTTGTATTTATAAAGGTTCTTTCCTATCTTGGTTGTATTATTATACTGCGTGATATGTGTAGCGCGTCTATCGTTCTGTCTATCCGTCCCTGTGTTGATAATTATACGAAACGCAAACTCCGTGTGGACCGTCGTGGTATATCCCCCGTAATTATTAGACGCCATTGTTGTAAAATCCATCCCCTTTCGCGCCAGAAATCAATTGCAAAAGCCTCTCATCCATCAACCCATTAAACTCGCACCTCCACATCTCATCACCAACTCAGACCTCATAACGACCCCCCTCAAAACTCCTCGTCCTCCATCCCCTCCTCCCACCCCTCATCCACGTCCTCCTCCTCGTCCAACTCCTCCAACAACGCATTCCCAATCCCACTCTCCCCATCATCCCTATAATCCTCCGCCGTACTCTCCGCATCCCCACCCTCATCCTCCTCCTCCACCACACTCGGCGCAGCACTAGTAGCCTTACTCCCCGCACCACTCCCCGGCCCCTCAAAAATGCCCCTAATAGCATCATAGTTAATCCTCTTACTCCACGTCCTCTCCTTCAACACCTCCACTGCCGCCTCTGCCGGCGAACTCGCCGCCCTAGTCTGGCCCTCCCCAATCCTCGGTCTTTTCACCCGATTCCGCCTAGCTTTGGGCGCTTTATCCGCAATCTTCTGGTTATACAATTTCACCGCCTGATCACGCAGCCAGTCTTTATTAGCATTGACCCAGATATGCTCCTTGATCGCCGCCTCTGCCTCAGAGAGCAGACAGTTCGCCACCTCGGGGTCGTCGGCGAATTCGGACTCGTCGACTGATGGCGTCATGGGGATGGAGACTTGTGGTGCTTGCGCGTAGGCGAGCATGGCGTGCACCCTGGCGCGCTGCTCGGCGGTCGCAAAGGCCTTGGCGTGCTCGATGGTGTGAGGGTCGGCGATCATCTCAGAGATCTCGTCTTCGATTTCCTCTTCGTCGTCTTCCCAGGCCTGGTCGACTACGGCGTTGGCCGTAGCGGAGGGAGATCCCGCCTTGCCGTTGGATTTTGGCGGGGAGGCGGGCGACGCGGAGGTCTTGAGGGTGGGGGGTGTGAGGGCTGAAGGGTCTGAGGGGATGGTTTCGCCGTATTGAGCGACGAGACGGTTGAGGGAGGCGTCATTGTCGGTGTTTTCTAGGAGGGCGGGGTCGATGGGGATTGCTTTTGGGGCAGGAAGAGGGGGAACGGCGAAACCGTCTGCGTCGCGGCGGACGGCGCCAGAGGGGTTGATTTCTAGACCGGGGTCGATGGAGGAGGTAACGCTGGATTGTCTGGATGCCGAGTCGAGGATTCGCTGGATCTCAGACTCCTCGTCGTCTCCCTCTGGGCCCTCAAGTGGGTGGCGCTTGCGCTTGCGCTTCTTCTTGTTTGCCATGTAGGACTCGGATTGTTGGTAGAATGCTGGCGGGTCATGTGCGGACTCGAGGAACTGGTTGCTTAGGAACTCTTCCACTGTGAGGTCACTACTCGCTGTGACTTTGAACTCCTCGAGACGCTTTTGGATGGTCGCGGTGGTGACTTTGACGATGTAGACAACTTCTTTTACTGTGCGGCGGAAATTGTGCATTCGCGCTGCAAGAATGAGACAAGCGCCGCAGATTCCAGATGGGCGACGGCCCATGACCATCCAGTCTAGACTCATCCGCTGGACTAGACGCACGGCTGATTCTGCAACCTTGGTGGTATCCTGGCCGAACTCGAGCTTGGTCGCGAATCTGTAGATTAGATCTTCTGGCAACACCGGCATGATGCCATCTGCACTGATCGAGATCTTCTGATGCAAAGCTTTGAATGTGTGGCCGAGCTTGAAAACATTGACCTGTCAAAACGTCAGTATAATTCACCTCAAGGTAATCAGGAATAGACTTACTCCACAAGAGTCTGCAAAATCAATCAACATAACCCTGCAAGGTCTCTCCTTACGCGCTGCCGTATACAGGCAAACAGCAGCAACTGTATTCATCCTCCTTCCCTGGATGAAGTTGTTCATAGCGGCAAGCTTGAAGATCTGCACCCCACTGTTGAGCACCGACTCCGGAATCTTATGTTCCCCCGCGAAACCTTGCATAATGCGTTTCCCTATGCTTCAATCAGTAACTTTATCACTTCAACCATCCGTCACGAGTTCCACATACCTTCTCTAAGCGTCTTCTCCCTATCTTCAGTTCCACCTCCCGCCCTCTGAAACGCGGGCCCCATACTCTTCGCGGCTCCCGACCCCGCGCCTACAAAACTTCCCTGCACGACCGCCGCCCCAGAGGAGCTCTCTCCAAATTGGATCTCCGACACTATCGTCGACTCCTCCACGATAGTACCACAGGTCTTACAGATCCCATCTTCGATTTTAGGCGCGGGACAGGTCTTGTTCGGGCACAGCCGACGCGCTTTGGGGGGGCCGACGGGGGGAGGTGGGCGCGCGACAGGCGTTGGGGCGCGGATGGGCTTGATGCTGCTGAGGGGGTTGGGCCGTTTGACCTTGGGGGGGTTTGGGGTGCGCCCCATGGTGGGTGTGTGGTTGGATTGGCAGGTCTTGGGGTGCTTGGCTGGTTACCCCGCAGTGTATGGATAGTCGAGAGGTTATCGGAGTTGTCGTGGTTGTTGTGTAAGCCCTTGAGGTGGCGTCGGAGCTATAAAGCTATGTTGATCAATGTGATAACTTTATGGATGGTGGAAGCTGCGATGTCGATGGATGCGCGCGTGTGGTGTTGAGGAAGAAGGTCAAGAGTCTCGAAATCGGGTGGTGGGCTGGTTCAGATGAAATTTCCTGGCTTGTGGGGTTTGGCGGTCGGGAGGTTAAGCGAGTTTTTTTAAACTTTTCTGGAGAAGAAAGCTTTCGCTTAGCCTGTGGAGATAATTTAGGCAGGACAACAACTCTATCGGTGGTGGTTTGGTAATAGAAAATATGGCGCTGGGCTTGCGATATTTAATTTGCGGGGATTAAATTCATATTAATTTTGATGCTGATTCACCTTTTGAAGCAGTAGGTCTGCTGTTCAACTCGGGATCGAATGATGTTATTCACACGTATGTCTCACAAGCGAAGCTGATAAGGCGCGGGGTATTTATTCGCCCTGATGTAAAAAATAAGTGGAAGGAAAAAATCATGAAGGCAGCGCCATGGAAAGGAATGATGAAGCAAGGCTCCAACATAAAATACCTCCAAATCCAAACCTGCGATGCATTCAAATAGATAGTAAAAAAGAAAAGCAAAAAAAGAATACCGTAGACGAGTTAACTCGTCTGGAGGGTTATAGTCCCTCCGCCCGGAATCGAACCGGGGGCCCCCGGATGATTTGCGTTACATTACAGTCCGATGCTCTAATCCAACTGAGCTACAGAGGGGTATTGTTGATAGGCTTCGCTTATGGAGACACATGGATTCCATGTCGAGCGAATACTACACGCAAAATCTCAGATCTCAGATCTTCCCCGTCACGACGCACGGCCAGTTTGTCACGCAGTGTATGCAACTTTACACCTTCGTTATATAGGTCAAATTAAGATGATATTATCCGTAATAAAACTCTTTGTTCGCCAGCCGTACAATAGCCCGTAACTCCAACCTTTCCTAGTCCTTAAATCCAGATATCTAACCCGCCGCAATCTCCTTCTCCTGTTCTTCCCAGTTACCCTCTTCCTCAGCCTCCTCATTCACCTCCATCTCTGCATCTCCCTCCAGCCCCTCACTATCCCACTCATCCACATCCATCTCATCATACTCATCATCATCATCTTCCTCCTCGCCGTCCTTTTTGGCGCCTGAGCCCTTGGCGGCGGCCTTCTTCTCTTTCTTCTTCCTCTCCACGTTCTCTTTTTGAATCTTCTTCCTCGCCTCCTTCTCCTGTCTCCTCTTCTCCCACACCTTATCCATCTCCTTCAGCTCCGCAGCAGTCTTGTTGATGTACTCGTGCCACATGACCTTCCCGTTGCAAACACCTTCCTCGACCTTGGTCATGCGAAGTTTCATCCGCGGGCCCAACTCAACGAGCTTCACCGCACGCTTCTCCACACCAGGCGCATCGCCCTCCTTTCCTTCTGCAGCTCTCGCGCGTTGCCTCGCCTTGCTGTTGAGAACCTTTCTGGTTGTAGACTCCAGCATCTCAACCTCCGCATCCGTCTCCACCTCACTTCCAGAGGTCGCATCAGTCATGTACCCCTCCCCATTCTCACCACCAATCATGAAATCCGCAATATCCTCCAGCTTTCCCAGGTTCGGTAAGCTGGCCTTGGTCTTCTTGTCGTTGCCCTGGTGCAGCAGCTTCTCGGCGGCGTTCAGGCGGCGCAGCGGTCGTGACAGGCCCGTCTTCTTGGTTGTGATGGCGTAGTGGCGGAGGTTGATAACGTATGAGCTGTCATCATTGGGGTCGATTTCGCGGTTCAGGAGGAGAACACGACGGATGGAGGAGAGTGGTGTGGCTTGGGGGGAGATGGGTGGGAATAGAGATTGGAACATGGTAGTTGTGAGGGACTCGAGGTGGCGAGGGACTTTGTTCTTTGACTCGGGCTTTGATTCATCGGCGGGTGGGGCTGTGAAGTTGTTCATGACGAGCTGCGGTGGGTTAGTTATATTCACATATACGGGGATGCGATCAACGTACCAACGGCGGCGACAGGTATTCCTTTCCACCTCCCTTAGGGTGCTTCAGTGCCTTCTTAACATCCTTGCAGAGAGAGTATTTCTCGACTCTGAAGTGAAGCGTTGGTCCTCTCGGCGTAACAGCCAAGCGCATGTTCGTGTTTCCAGACTCGGACCTCGAGAAGAGCATAAGATGGGACACACCCAAGGGGCCAGCCATCGTCAGGTAATCCCGCAGCCTATTCGACCTCCTCTCCTTCAGCCTCGCGGCAGTCCCAGGCTCCATCATCAATCGTACATCCTTGACCAACTGGCTTACACTCGGTCCCACCTCGCCAGCGCCAATGCGAATAACCATGCTCTTCGGCGTGCGATTGACCTGGTTCGCAGTAACGACCTTGTTCTCGCCGCCCTTGGCCCCGACATGAGTGCGCTTCTTGGTGCGTTTATGTGCCATTTTTGCGTCGTCTTGCAAGCGGCAGTTGCGGTTTGGGGTTATGAAAAGTCAGGAATAATTTCGAGGCTGCAAGTAACTTTGCGCTACAAATTAGCGCAGGGATTGCGATAAGCTGATAAAGATTTTCTCCGGAGCCACAACTTTCTTCGCTGGGCCGTTACTGGGATGCTTTGAACATTAAACACCACAATGTCGTCTGTAGTAAAAAAACGGAAGATTACTAAAGATGTTGCATCTGGAGATGTACCAAAGACGACCAAGAAAGTAGCGCCAGCAGCTTCGGCGCGGAGTGGCAGTTCCCCCACACCTGAAGCCGCTGAGAAGGCGGGTGATGTAGAAGTCGACGAACAAGATGTTGCGCCCAAGACATTTAAAGACCTCGTACGGACCCCGATAGACATTTGCCATACTCAATTCTAATTCCTTACAGGGTATCATTGACTCGTTATGCGAAGCCTGCGAATCCCTTGGATACAAAAGCCCAACCCCGATCCAGCAGGAATCCATCCCCCCCGCCTTAGCTGGACGTGATCTCATCGGCCTCGCAGAGACTGGTAGTGGAAAAACAGCGGCATTTGCTCTGCCAATTCTACAAGCTCTGCTAGATAAGCCGCAACCTCTGTTTGGGCTGGTTCTCGCCCCGACCCGTGAACTGGCATACCAGATCTCCAAGTCGTTCGAGGGCCTGGGAGCTCTGATCTCAGTCCGATGCGCCGTCATAGTTGGCGGTATGGATATGGTTACTCAATCCATAGCGCTAGGCAAGAAGCCGCATATCATCGTTGCAACACCCGGTCGTCTCCTTGATCACTTGGAGAACACCAAAGGCTTCTCTCTGCGCGCCCTGAAGTACCTTGTCATGGACGAGGCCGATCGTCTCCTCGACCTCGACTTTGGCCCCATCCTCGACAAGATCCTCAAAGTCCTCCCCCGCGAGCGTCGCACCTACCTCTTCTCGGCCACCATGTCCTCCAAAGTCGAGTCTCTCCAACGCGCCTCCCTCCGCGACCCCCTTCGCGTCCAAATCAGCACCAACAAGTACCAAACCGTGTCTACCCTCCTCCAGAGCTACCTCTTCATCCCCCACCCCCACAAGGACACCTACCTCATCTACCTCCTCAACGACTTTGCCGGCCAGTCCGCCATCGTCTTCACCCGCACCGTGAACGAGACGCAGCGCCTCGCCATCCTTCTGCGCACCCTCGGCTTCGGCGCCATCCCGCTGCACGGCCAGCTGTCACAGTCCGCGCGTCTGGGCGCCCTCAACAAGTTCCGCGCTGGCTCGCGCGAGATCCTCGTCGCTACCGATGTTGCGGCTCGTGGCCTTGATATTCCGTCCGTCGATGTCGTGCTTAACTACGATCTTCCCCCGGATAGCAAGACGTACATTCATCGTGTGGGTCGTACGGCGCGTGCGGGGAAGTCGGGTCATGCGATTAGTATCGTCACGCAGTATGATGTGGAGATCTGGTTGAGGATCGAGGCGGCGCTAGGAATGAAGCAGAATGAGTATAAATATGTTAAGGATGAGGTGATGGTGTTTAAGGCTAGGGTGGAGGAGGCGCAGAGGCATGCGAGGAATGAGATGAAGAATCTGCATGAGGATCGTGGGAACAAGGGAGCTGTTCTCAAGGGAAGGAGACCGGCGAAGCCGGGGAAGAGGGGGAGAGATGAGATGGATAAGGAGGAGGGTTAAGTTTGTGCTTGTGGGCGGGGCTAGGATTGGGATGTGGAGGGAGTATGGTGGCTTGCACGATTATTGTTATATTCATGAAGCGTCTTGTCGTGCGGTATAAATCCATAAAATGACGACTGTATTTTCAAAATCTAAAATGGGCTTGATATATACCTAGTGTGCTCGTCATGTCCATTTATTTCCGTGCTGCCACAAGAGCATAGGAAAACAAGACGGAGAATCGCAAATTAACAAGTAGGCGGTAGTTCCATATGAGGTCCTTTTCACCACAGATAAAGGGGCTCATTTTATTATACTGGTATATTATTTTATGGTATTCCTGGGTATCTTAATTAAGCTCCAATGAAGCGACTCCGCAATAGATTCCAACTTTTAAAACTCTAAATGCCTTCGATTAAGCCTTCAACCTGGCGCCAGCAATATCATTTTGCGAGTCCTTCAGCAAAAAGCTACAACAGGTATTAGTAGAGTCACCTCACACAGTAACAGGACAGGGAGCTTACTTATAAAACAACACGGTCGGGAACACCGTCCCTAGATGCCATAACGCATGGGCGTCCAAATGCCCCCCTATTGGGGGGAAATCCAACAACTCCAAACTCATCGCAATAATGATCCACGCAACCACAATGCCCGGCCACGCCGCCCACGCGCGCTTCGACTGGCGATACCGCGTAATGGAGAAATAGGTCCACATCGCATTCTGCAGGATGCCCGCCGTGATGTTCGCAGCCATGTTGTACGTATAGTCCCACTTGTAGTACTTCAGGTATGAGACGTGCGCCAAGAACAGGATAATGCACAGCGTCGTCCACGCGCGGACCACGCTCTTCGCCCGCGCGCCGCCCTTGTCGAGCCGGAAGACGCGGATGGGGGTGTAGTATAAGCCGTAAAGCACATTCGCGCCAGCGCCAAAGTAGTCCAGTTCCTCCGTCAGCCGGAAGTCCCGGGTGTGGAAAACGGAGCTGGCGATCCAGCTGACCATGCCGACGTAGGCGAGGTTGACGTAGTATTTGCGCAGCGGGTAGGATTCTGGGATGAACTTGCGGATCTTGTGGAGGCCCTGGTAGTGCGCGGCGTAGTTGAGGAGGGAGAAGATGACTGAGAGGGGCTCTTGCATGCCGAGGATGCGGTGGAAGGGCCATTTGCCGTGGAATTGCACGACGGGGAGGGGAGGGTCTGAAGTGACGCGCATGTCGGTGATTATGTGCTGACAGGTGTAGTCGCATTCGGCGGGGCAGGTCCAGAGGAGCAGTCGGTGGAAGAGGGCTGGTCGCGTGGTCAGTTGAGGAAAGAGCAGTGGGGAACGCCAAACGTACCAACAGAAGAGTCGCCATTCTTGCAGTTCTCTATTTCACAGACCTGCAGACTGGTTAGGAGGATAATGACCAGGAGGAATCTGGGGCAGCGCGACGGACCTCTCTACATTTCCGAAACTCCGGCAGCCTGTCGCCCACTGAGGCATTGGTAGCCCCAATGAAGAGGGATATGGCGAGGAGGAGAAGCGGAAGGCCCCCAATATTTCGTAGATACCTCAATATCATTCTGAATAGTGGCAATTGAAGTGCTGGGCCAAGCCTTGGACGATATAGTTGACTCTTGGGAGCAACTCTTGTTTTGAGGTGATGCTGGTCCTATGGTCCTAACCTGCACCACTCCAGATATGCGGCACCAATCCGCATCCCGGAACAGTCTAGCGTCACCTCGAGCGGCTCGAACCGTGGAGAAAACTGGCGCTCGAATCAAGAACGGGCATTTCCGTTTTAACGGGCATTTACAGTGGGGGAATAAAAATTCAGGATGTAAATAAAAAGATTGGGTTCGCCCCAAGTGCGTTAAGTCTTGGCATCATACATTCCCCACGCAAACACCCCTCCATCTCTCTTTCTTTCTTATATTTCTCTCACCGCAAATCACTCTTTGTATAAATCTCTTGCCTCTGTTTTTGCAGCGCATCTCCTTCTCAATACCCTCACATACCCCTACGATCTCCAACTATGGCGACCGATCTCAAGGCCCTGGCGCCGTCCGAGGCCCATTACTTCAACAGGTGAGTGCTTGGAGATGTTCCAGAATTTGCAGACAAGCTTTTGCTAATATTCTTGCCAGTTACAACCACCATGGTATGCACATACCCAGTGGCACCTATCCTTGTCCCCCTCCGCTAACCTGACTTTTGCAATAAAGGCATTCACGAGGAGATGTTGGTAGCTATGCCCGTTCCGTGGTGGCGTAAAGTCCCTTATCTGACGATTTCCACAGAAAGATGAGGTCCGAACCAGGTCATACATGAACGCTATTGTGCAGAACAAGCACCTGTTCAAGGACAAGGTTGTTCTCGATGTTGGCTGTGGAACTGGTATTCTTAGCATGTGAGTTTTTTGCCTTTGCCCCTTCACTATGCGCCGCCACTGACTTCAGTCCCCAGGTTCGCGGCCAAGGCTGGCGCAAAGCACGTTATCGGTGTCGACATGTCCACGATTATTGGCAAGGCAAAGGAGATTGTTGAGGTCAACGGCCTGACCGACAAGATCACTCTCTTACAAGGAAAGATGGAGGATGTTGTGCTCCCCTTTGACAAGGTTGACATCATCATCTCGGAGTGGATGGGATACTTCCTTCTCTACGAGTCCATGCTGGACACCGTTCTCTGGGCCAGAGATAAGTACCTCGTGCCCAACGGCTTGATCTTCCCCGACAAGGCCACCATCTTCATGGCTGGTATCGAGGACGGTGAGTACAAGGATGAGAAGATTGGATTCTGGGACAACGTCTACGGATTCGACTACTCTCCCCTCAAGAAGACCGCCCTCACTGAGCCCCTCGTCGACACCGTCGAGATCAAGGCTGTCGTCACCGACCCCACCGCCGTCCTCACCCTAGACCTGTACACCTGCACCGTTGCCGACCTTGCCTTCACTTCCCCCTTTACCCTCGAGGCCCGCCGCGACGACTTCGTCCACGCCCTCATCGCGTGGTTTGACATCGACTTCACCGCCTGCCACAAGGCCATCCGTTTCTCCACTGGCCCACACACCAAGTACACTCACTGGAAGCAGACCGTCTTCTACCTTCGCGAGGTTCTCACCGTTCAGCAAGGCGAGAAGATCGAGGGTGTCCTCGTCAACAAGCCCAATGAGCAGAACCCCCGCGACCTCGACGTCAAGATCTCGTACAAGCTCGAGACCGAGGATGCCACGAGGAAGGCCGAGGGCGCGTGCGAGTACAAGATGTGTTAAATGTGGTGTGTGGGTGGTGTTTTGGGACGGCACCTGGCGGCTTAGAGCGCGGACCGTTCCCACGTGATCTATTTTTGTGATTTTGCGGAAAGTGGATGGATGAATGAATGAGTTTTGTTATTTAGATTTGGCGTTCAGATGGGCCGGGCATAGGGATAGCTCCTACTTATGATGCATAGTTACGGACGTACGACGTAATGTCACGAACCAGACTCGCGGTTGCATATAATAGTCGACGCAGCCTGAAAAGCGTCTTGACTGACCATTGAGTCGGATTAGAAGGAATATAAATGATTGATCTAAGACTATATCTGTTTGTATTTGTATTTGTGATATGTGATTTAATGATTGGGTTGAAACGACTGTATGGTGAGACTTATGTTTAGTGTTTCAGGTAACACTGCTGTAGGGAGTACCGTTAATGTTTTCATGTGGAACAATGATGCTGTGGCCAAAATCTAGATCTAGATTTCCGCTGTGCCGAGGAGATGGGTGCCGCATCTGAGCATCAGCGGCCCGGTTTGCTCTCTCACTGCTGTAGGGAGTACCGTTAATGTTTTCATGTGGAACAATGATGCTGTGGCCAAGATCTAGATCTAGATTTCCGCTGTGCCGAGGAGATGGGTGCCGCATTTGAGCATCAGCGGCCCGGTTTGCTCTCTAAATCAAGATGAATCAGCAGACTAATATTATTTTAGCAGTGTATTTAAATATTTACCAGTATCCAGATTCATTTATCAATATCTACGGCTTCTACCCAATAATAAGTCCTAAAATAAAACCCAAATAGTAAACTCCGTAGCGCCCTTACCTTATCGACCTGCATCTCCACGATCCACGATAACTCTAAATTTTATTTTGCCAGGGATCCTCCGCAACGTCGGGACTAGCCGAAAAAAACACCCAAAATCCCCCGACCTCAATTCCGTCACCAACACCTTCCCCCGCCAATTGAACACCCACGCACTCACCGATACAGCGGAGGACGCCCCTCACCAATCCCCTCATGATGAGCTTCCTACCACGCCTCTCGCGCACCCCCCTCGCCCTCCGCACCCTCACGCGACCAACCCTCCCCCGCGCCCCAGCGCGTCTCACCCGCCTGTCCTCCACCACCAGCACCCCACCTCCCCCCTCCCGCATCGTCACAGCCCTCAAGCGCCTCGTAACCACCACCTTCCTCACCACAGCCCTCCTCCTAACCTACCTCTCCACAACCGACACCCGCTTCACAGCCCTGCACCGCCATCTCCTCGTCCCCGCCCTCCGCTACCTCGTCCCAGACCCCGAACGCGCCCACTCCGTCACCCTTGACGCCCTCTCAACCCTCTACAAACTCGGTCTCCACCCTCGCGAGCGCGCCCCTGCTATCGGCCCAGACCTCAGCACGACAGTCTTCGGGCACGTCCTACAATCCCCCTTGGGAACCTCTGCCGGAATCGACAAGAACGCCTCCGTCCCTGACGCCCTCCTCGCTCTCGGCGCCGCATACACTGAAGTCGGTGGTATCGTCCCACGCCCACAGGAAGGGAACCCGCAGCCGCGCCTCTTCCGTATCCCCTCGCAAAATGCTCTGATCAACCGTTTCGGACTAAACTCTCTCGGCGCAGACGCCGTTGCTGCGCGTCTCCGCGAGCGCGTCCGTCGCTACGCAATCTCTGCCGGTTTCGGCGGTGGTGACGACGGCGAGCGTCGCGTTCTCGATGGCGAGGCTTGCGTACCACCTGGATCGCTTGCGGAGGGGAAGCTGATGGGTGTGCAGATTGGGAAGAACGCGAGTACACCCGATGACATTAACTCCGTGGTCGAGGATTACGTGTACTGCGTTCACCGCCTCGCGCGCTACGCTGACGTGCTGGTGGTTAACGTCTCCAGTCCAAACACGGCCGGGCTAAGGGATCTGCAGGCGCAGGCTCCGTTGACGGCGATTTTGAAGGCGGTGGTTAAGGCCGCGAAGGAGACAGGACGGAAGACGGCGCCGAGGGTTATGGTTAAAGTTTCCCCTGATGAGCGCGAGGCTAAGCAGGTGGAGGGTATCTGTAACGCGGTGTGGGATTCCGGGGTTGATGGGGTGATTGTGGGGAACACGACTAAGAGGCGGCCGGCACCTGTTCCGGCTGGCTACGTCTTGCCGGCGGAGGAGGAGAGGATATTGAGAGAGGAGACTGGGGGTTATTCGGGACCGCAGCTGTTCGAGGGAACAGTGGAGTTGGTAAGGAAGTATAGGGAAGAACTTGACGCGGGCTTGCGGGCACGTGGGGGGGAGAGGAAGACGGTGTTTGGGAGTGGAGGTGTGACGAACGGAAAGGAGGCGATGAAGGTGTTGGAGGCGGGGGCTGACATGGTGCAGATTTATACGGCGTAAGTCTTCCTTGTTGCTGTGTGCTTTTTGTTTTACTTGCGATTTCGTTTAGGGGGTTACGATGAAGACACAATGGCTGACAAAACTCAATAGACTCGTCTACGGCGGCGCTGGAACGCTCACCAAGATAAAGCATGAGATGCGAAGGGAGATTGACCGCAACACACCGCGCAGCGACTAAACTAACCTAATCTTCTACCTTCCTTGAAGAAGACGTGTGCGAGAGAGTGTGATAGAAGATGAAATTATACCTAGAGTTTTGTATCAAGTAGCCTAGACACTGTATAAACAAAAAAAAACTTACTTCCATTACCATCATAATTAATCGTCGGTGAAGCAACCTGTCTTTCAGCCGAAGGCTATATTAGCTAGTGGCTTCAAGGGGCGATCTGTACGACCTGCCTCAATCGGCGTGGCGCGGGCTGACTGCCTGGCAGGGGCAGCCGCTCCTGTTCGTTAAATGACTCACGCCGAACATATATCCCGGATCTTGACAACCTCACAGTAAACGTGCCCTTTATATTAGATTCGCCCGCACTGTAAACTAAATCAACGCATTGCATCGTTATTAAATTGATACAAGCATCTCCATCCATCCCAACCCTTCAAAACATGGCATCCGAATTCCGCTCCGAGCGTCTAGTCTACCGCGGCCTAGAAGACACGCCCAGAGACAAAGCCTTCATCCACTCCATCCTCTCCGATCGCGCCAGTTCCGAGAGCGCAACAAACTTCCTAGTCAAGCCGGCGTCTTCGGTGGATGTAGATAGTTTCATGCGCGGATTCCGCGATACTTTCCTAGGAGTCCTGATCTGCCTCCCCATCCCCTCCGCTCCGCTCACCCCGACTATCATCGGGTTTGCAAATCTGCAACACACTACGCACCCGCACCATAGGAGTTGTACGATGAGTATTCGTATTAGCCCGGAGGCACAGGGGAAAGGCTATGGCTCTGAGGCTATAAAGTGGGTATTGGAGTGGGGGTTTATGGTTGCGGGTCTGCATAGGGTGAGCATTGGGTGTTTCTCCTTCAACGAGGGAGCAAGGAGATTGTATGAACGGCTGGGATTCGTGGTGGAAGGGAGGACTAGAGAGGTGGCTTGGAAGAATGGGGGGTGGCATGATTGTATTGAGATGGGTATGTTGGAAGGAGAATGGAGAGAAAAGTATTTGGTGAAAGAGGAATGAATTTGCACGACAGAGCAGCCACAAGTCTGGACGATTTCTCACATAATACATAATAGTAGGGACTTAAAGCTCGGATAAGACCTCTTCATATGCATAAGGGATAGCTTAAGGTAGCATAAGCTTGATGCTGGTACGGTTAGACCATGCGGCATTTTGCCAATCTTCCCAGGAATATACTACATGTCGAATTTCGAGAGTACCTGTTCAATTACGTGTTCAACTACACAGAAAGATCATCATGTGCACGAACTCAAAGCTAATCCTACATACCCCCAATGTTCCCCATCATCATCCCTATCGGCGCCGTCCCTATCCCTCCCACCAATTTCCACGATTTAATCTACGCCCTTGGCGGCGCCCGCGACGCCGTTGCGCCAACCCGTCTCCGTCTCTCCTGCGATAGGGACCATATATATGTGTTCGACTCGAAGGCGAGACTGCGGGCTACAGGGGCGTGGAGCCAGAGGCTGAGTATGAGTTGAAGCTCGGAAACAGGCTGCGGCGAATGTAACGCCCGATTGTCGCGGTCGTTGGGAGTCTAGTGTTGGCGATGGTAGTTGTAGAAGCGGCTGCGGGGAAGTGGGGTGTTTGGGGTGGTGGTGGATAATGGAGAGGAGGGTGGGGAGGGAGTGGGGGGTGGCTGCTTGTCAACTTCAATTGGTGTTTCTGCCTACCATGTCTTAACACCAGAATCTCAATACTGAAAACCGAAATGATCCCTCAAGCCGCTTTTCATTGACTGGGTTATGGCCAGCTCAGATCAGCCCAGGCGTGCTCAAATATGCTCAACACCGCCAACTTTTATTAAGGCGCCTGAAAAGGACCCCGCCACTTTCAATGAGTGGCGTTAAATTGCTATCTCCAGTTTCTGGGGATATACTCATCTGCATATGCCAGACTGCCTGTCAATTGCCCATGTAGAGTTGGCCCCTGAGATATAACATCCCTCCTACTCCCCATCTATCTCTTACGCTCCCCCCTCCCACCTCGCGTCACATTTTATTTTGCCTCCATTTTTTTAAACACACTCTCTGTGAAGTCTTTTCTTCGTCGCCTAAATATAGGTGTCTAATTCTACATGAAGAAAACTAACGTCCCTCCCTGCATCGAGGATAAGTCACTGTGCAGGTAAAATTGACGAGCACTTTGACTTCAACGATCCTAAAATCTATGCACGCATTAGTACTTCTTTTATATTTTTGTATAAATTGTGCTAGAATTAATTAGCCTCCATCATATTCCCAGTTCGAGCGATGAAAGGGATGAATCGCCGCCTGCTAGCTATCAACGAGTACCCTTCACACGTCCATCTAAGAGCATTAAGTCCTCGCTCTTCTCCAAATCACAGTCAATGGTATATGCATAGTTCCCAAAGATCATTATAGCCATAATCACCATTCCATTCGTCTTGATGCTCAAGTTGTCTCCATATTCTGTTGCACTAATCGTCCATCCGTAACTCTCCATTTTCCTTCTCATAGAATCGCTCGGGCTGTCGTCCACCCCTACAATAATATCTTGCATAGAAGAAATGGCTCTCAAGCGAGTATTGTCAACTATCAACGCCTCGTTGATGAAATTTGGGTAGTCTAGTGAGTCGAGCTTAAGCTCCATGCTAGTTGTACTATAGACGGATGTCGCGAGCGTTCTTAAATTCACGGAGCAGCTCTGGATGTTCCCCAGGATGCTGATGCTACCATCTTCGATGGTGTCATTAGTCGGTTCTAATTTGCGCAGATTTGAGAAATCTACATGGGTATCTCGAATATAGTTTATGTTACTGTGGTCAATTGTCCCGAGGATCGAGGCTACCCCTAGGGGTCCCCAGGATGCTGATGCTACCATCTTCGATGGTGTTATTAGTCGGTTCTAGTTTGCGCAGATTTGAGAAATCTACATGGGTATCTCGGATATGGTTTGTGTTGCTGTGGTCAATTGTCCCGAGGATCGAGGCTACCCCTAGGGGTGACTAGGTAAAACCAATGAGGTTCTGGGAGTAGAACTGGAAAGCCCCGATGTGGGCCTTTTCGTTTATTAAAAAAAATCCAAGTGTTGGCGGTTTTCTGGTGCAATAAGCATAGCTCGTAAACCCTGTCGCAAAGTTCGCGGGGTAGCTTGAAGAAGTTGGTTGACATATGGCCGTGAGTCTGAGTATACTGCGTTCCCTGTAAAGATTTGGTCAATGTCTATTGATACGGCTGTGATTTATACATTGCATTGTGTTTAGGGGATCGGGTCACATATGACTTATCGTGATGTTATGCAGACATGGTAATACTTGGTTGCATATGTGTTACTGACTTAATGGACCACAGTTGTGGCACATTTGAAATTCCGACGTATGGTAAATTTGACCCTATCAATCTCTTGCCCTAAGCTAATATGTAGAATCTTACATCTACATGCTAACACAGTAAATGACTCTTATGATCGAGGGAACAACGAAGTGTGAACTCCGTTGGCAGAACCCAACGTAAGATGCAAGTTCTCAAGCCATGGCTTCGGATCCCTGTTCTCAATTCTCTCAAATTCCTGCACCAGCCTCACTATCGTATAGCCTGCTTCTGTCAAGGCAAATTGTTGACCAACACAGATCCTGGGCCCGCCGTTGAATGGTAGGTAACCCCAGCCGGCCCGCAGGGTCTCCCAGCGCTCGGGCTTGTACTCTTCTGCATCTTCTCCGTATATATCTTTCCGGCGATGCATGGAGTATAGATTATAGGATATAATCTGACCTTTGGATACGAAAATTGGGGCTTTGCCATCGTGTCCACCGCCCACGGGCAGGGTTGTGTCCTTGTTGGCAAAGCGGATATTCTGTGGCACCGAGGGATATAAACGGAGAGCTGAGAGAAAGGTTAGGTTATATCTCATGTTGACTTGGTGTTGTTTAGTGCGGCAACTTACATTCATTTAGGACATGTTTCAGATATCTCATACCACGCAAGGTTTCATAGTCTGGCCTTTTCCCTTCCAGTTGATCGACCTCTTGTTTCAATTTGGCCCAGACGTCTGGGCGACGAGCAAGGACGTGGAAAGTATTGCTGAGTAAACCAGCGGTGGTGTCCCTACCAGCAAGCAGGATATTGAGTATCTCAGAACGGATCTGAATGGGATCATCTGTAGCTAGGGCGAGCTCGTTCATGAAGATATACTTTCCTTTCTTCTTCTCATCGTCTGATTTCCCACTCGCTTGACTCTCTCGCCGAAACTCGAGCGCCTTCGCAACAAACCGGTCAATGAAGTTGTGCACAAGCACGCAAGCACGATCGAATTTTCTGTTGCGGTATAGCAAGACGAAAGGGCCGAGCCTTAGGCGGAGATTTAACTCCGTTTGGGCGAAGTCAAAAGACTCACCGAAGAGCTGCTGTTCGGACCCAACAGGGCTGCGAAGAACATCAACAGATTCGCCTAGGAGAAACTCGGTCGCGCTATCGAGGGTAAGTTGGTAAAAAAGTGGCTGCAAGTCGATGGTGGATCCGTCCCTTGGGATTTTGGCTATCAAATGTTGAATGTGTGATTCAAAGGTTTCAAGGTCAGCCACGTGGGCCCTGGCAAAGCTGGGGCGGACGAGTGCCTCCAATATGTCAGCAGGGGAAAATTATCTTATGATAAAGAGGTCCATACGCGAGAACGTTCCCAATGCGCGCCATCAGAGGTGAAAATGCCATGACCCAACAATGCTCCCATTCCCCTATGCCTTTTTCCTATACCAAAGTCATGGAACTGCGTTGCCAGAACCGCTTTGACATTTTCGGGTTCAATTGTGGATATAGCTGGCTGGCCGGGAAGCACTAAAGAAAAGGTATTGCCCAGCTCTCTGTGCAATCGTAGCGAAGTTGGGAGAAGCGTATGGGCCTTCATATCAGCCTCCATCCTTGCGAAGATGCCATAGCCAATAATGCGTTCGGATTGTGGGAGCCTAGCGGGTGGTTCGCAACCGTGTGCTTTGGCAAAACGGTTCCTTTGTATCAAGGAGATGACCTTTTTGAGGAACAAAAATACAGTTAAACATGCCACTGCAATTTTTACAAATGAGGAGTCGACCATCTTGATAACTTTCAAACGGTGGTTGATGTTTAATAGCTATGGTTGCATCGCGTAGTAGACGGCAGAACTTGAGGCAGGCAGCCGAGAACTTTATAATGGAAGATTGTCATCTGGGGCCAGGGGTACGAGGGGGTAGACATGACGAGTACGTGGAATTCACTTGCAGGGGGTAGGAATGAGGAGTACGTGGAATTCAGCTGCATTCCATCGTCTTTACGTGTCCGAGCCGAGGTGGACCAGCACAAGCCGAACATGTGGTAGAAAACAAACCGCCCATGGAGCGCTGACCTACCAGTTTAGCTTCCTAAGTTACGGAGTAGACGGAGCACCAGATCTACGATGAGTGAAGATTTCACGTCGATCGGGGCGGGGTTCTGACCGGTAAATCTGTTTGACCGGCGCTACGAATTTAGTCTCCGCTCGGGTTGACCAATCGCAATTAATTCCTGGCCTGGAACGCTGGTTACTAAATGGATGCACGGATGTTTCTTGCCTAAGATGCAACTTAACAGGAGATAAGGGAGTAGATTAGACAAAAAGGCATCAAGTAACAGGGTATAGTATATAACAAATATTATATCGAGGAGCACGAGGACCCTATCTAAGAAATAACTTTTTGAATATATAGAGGCGTCATCCTAATGGATATGATGGGTAACAAATATCCAACATATCGTTACCATCACATGATAATCTTGGGATGTTGTTGGCTCCCAGAACCAAAGGTCCCTGAACCACCTAATCCCTAGACTCCCATAGGTCTCCGGACCGCGGGGTATGGGACCCACTTGGCTCCTACGTACGCTACTGGGTCGTGCGCGGGGCTTAGTCGTTAAAAATAAAAGGTCTGGTGGTGTTGAGGTTCTGGTATTATATTTCCTGTAGAGAGAATAAAGATACTTGGAGAGACCCGCATGTTCGGCCAACGATGCTGCGTAATGAAAGTATTCACGCCAGGTATTGTAGCGATTTAAGTTATCAAGGGGTGAAAATGAGGATTCATATATTAACTGAAATTCATACATACGTTTTCAGGTTTGTATCTACGACGTCTATTTAGAGTTGTTGGCGAAGAGCTCAGCGGCTAAAACTGAAAGAACTCATAGGTTATAGTTGAACGGTCCGGCCCCGCTTTATGTTTGCCTTTGGGTCATTAATGAGAGTTCTGAATTTCTACGCCCTTACAAAAAAAAAGCAATCTGGCATAAATGACTGGGTCTCAAAATTTGTATACATATCAGTTAATCATGTTTAATTGCTATATATCCAAACCGTTATTTTATATTGTATGTCGTCTGTTGGAAATCTATTCTTCGTCTTCGACAACGATAGCTCTTCTTGCGATGAGAGGGCTTTCGGACGTGACGGATTTATAATCATGCGCATGCATGCATGCCTTTCGTGACCGTAAAACCGCAGGACGCGTCCGCTCAATCATCTCGAGCTCATAAGCGTTGACCTTTTCTTCGAGCGATGGTGGTGAAGGGCCTCCGTGATTCTCGGGGAGGAATTGCTCTAGGAAGACTAGCACATCTGCAACGCCATGGTTGGCCGCTTCGCCGCGATCTTTTCCCAAACGTCGATGTTAGGAGCATTCTTGAAGGGGTCTAGAGAACTTACACATCGTCATAGCGTGAGCGGCATCCCCAATTAATGTCACCCTCCCGCCGCGGTTATCCCATGAACCCTTTCGCGGCGGCCAATCCTCTAGACTGATGACTTTGGGCTCAGCGTCCTCTGGAATGTCCTGCACAATTCCTCTGAACGGTTCTATCCAGCCAGACGTGATGCTTTTGATCCACGCCACTCGTTCAGCGTTGGTTTTTGGGACCTCACTTGGCTCCTGTTTCCCGAAGAACCCGGCTTTGTAGGGCCAGCTCGTCAAAACTTGGCAGGTAGCCTGTAAGTTGCCATTTGCAGCCTCTTGTTCTTTAGCCGTTGGTACGTGGAGGAATCCGTAGAACATGAACGTATTAGATGCGGGATCGCAACATTGAAAGAAGTATGGATCTAAGGCCTGGATCTTCTTGTACCTTTCTTGTGGATATGGCACGGTTGTGCCGAGGAGGCGAACTGGCACGACGTTGTTTGTGTAATTAGTTGGGCATAGAAATCGACGGACTCGGGATCGGGATCCGTCACATCCAACCAAGATGTTACCCTTGGCACTTGTTCCATCAGAGAACTTGGCTATAACTTCATCGGAGTTAAGTTCCTGGATGTCAACGAGGTTTTTAGACCACTGTAGATGAAAGTAGTTAATAACTAAAGGCTAATTCCAAGGCTGGGTTTAACAAACCTCAATATCCAAGCCGTCCATCAACAATCTTCTCAGGTTTTCTCTAGCAAATCTATGTCGGGGGCTGTCGCTTGACGGGGTCATAAAATCATCTAGGCCAGTCTGTAGGTTGAACAGTTTGAAGCTCCCTAGCTCTCCTCTCACAGCTAAGTCCTGATCAACAAATGCTTCATGAAGCCGTTCAATTAGGTACTCCGGGAGGAGTGACTTGAACTGCCCTAGAGCCCAGTGAAGGGTCAGTCCCCATCCTGCCCCACGAGCAAGAGGGTCGGCATCCCGCTCATAGATGGAGAAGGTAATTGGAGGGTTGTTTTGGTTCCTTTTGCGGATTGCTTGGGCTAGTAACAGTCCCGTGACACCGGCTCCAATAATGAGGATATGGGAGTCTGCCCCTACGGCAGCAGTGGATGGAGGTCCATTGGAGGACCGAGGGAGGTGACCTTCAGGAGAATGCTGCATTTTAATGCGGCTTTAAACAGTCCAGAGTCAATTCCGCCGTGATGTATATAGAGCTGTACCCTGAATCCAGACCTTCGTTTTGACGGCTTACAAGTCTAAGAATTGGTAGCCTAGACGTTCAGATCTGAAGGTGTGCTGTATGAGTTGTGCCAAGATGTCGCAAGGAAAAATCACCGACGTCGCATTCGCACTTTGTGGACTTACCGGGTAGCACTATTCTGAGCCTTTGGCAACCTTGGGGGGAATGTAGCAGGTTTTGTTATCTCTTTCCCTGTACCTTGTACGGCGGTAATATCGGTCAAATTGAATCCTAGCAATTTATGTAATTAAATTCGGACAATTAACGCTTCGTATGCATGTTACTATATTCGGAAGAGCAATCTGGGCGCATCCTTGTACCAAGCATACATCGAGCACCCTGAATTCCCAATAACTGGAAAATCTCCTGGTCACAACGATCAATCGAATATTCAATACATGTTAATGCATCACTTGGTTACAGAGATTCGTGGGATCAGTTGGGCAGGTAGGCTAATTAAGAGCTCGAATACATGGACTTAAGTGAGAATTTAGCATCAGTTTTTATATATCGCGTAAGATATTTCAGCTGTAAGAAATTGAAAGTGCATATATGCACAAAGTCTATTTATCTACAGGGTATAAACACCGAACTCCTGGAAACAAGTCATATGATCATTACCAGCCCCCGACCCTATTTTTTATTCTCTCCCTCTCCAAATCCTCGCTAGCGACGCTGCTGTGCTGAATTTGAACTTCGGTCGTGGCTAAAATCCCCCCGCTTGGATTTTTGCCCCGTTGGTGTTGTGACGATTCCTCTGAGCTACAAGCTTCCAATGAGCTCTGGAGACCAAGGATTTTCTTTTGGCTGCTGTTATCGATGCTGTTGCGATCGTTCCAGTCCGGCGAGTCATCGCTCGGCGGACCGGTTTTCACGTTAGCACTTCTAGAGTAGATTACGTTACTTCTTGATTGGAGGGTATAGCTTTCTTGCCCAGTCGAGGCTTTTTTGTCTTGGTAGTACTTGATGAGCGGCAGAAGAGTGGGAAGGCAGGTCAGAGTAACCTGCAAGATATTAGTGGCAGAGCACAAGGAGCCTGAATTGCAACTTACACCAACAGTCATCTCAACAGTTGCCCACATAACCAGGCCGGTTTGATCCCCGGTTGCTAAAATCGCTTTGACCTGCACCAAGCGCATTATAGAGCAGAATGTTGTGAAGATCCCCAAGGTGAAAATTCCCGCGAGGCCAATCTTTTTGCGCTTGTTGATGTGTAGTTTTATTATCAATGGAATCGGGAGGAGGAGGATCACAATATCGTAGAAGATCGAGACAGCGCCCAAGCCATAGACCGAGTTGGCGTTGGGGACACAGTATCCAGGAGTAAGTGGTTTCCATGATTTTTGGATCTGTTAAATCTGTCAGCTTTAACGGGCTATAAACTCGGGGGATGATGGGTACGGTACAGGCTTGCAAAGGAATATAAGGACTAAGATACCGCCAAAGTGCCCAGCGGTACAAGTAATAAGAACAAACCAGATGATCTGTTCATACCGACGGTTGGAATGGGTCAAAATGCGGAGGTATGATAGGCACAGGGCCACCTTAAATCCCAAGATGCCACCCATATAAATTGATTTCCCGGCGAAGTTGAGCTGTCAGCAGACTTTAGAAGGGTTTCAGACGATCGAAGATTGGCTCAGCTTACCACCGAAAATGAATTGAAATTCAACTCTGGCCGTGAGGCCACCTTGAGCCCCAAACCCCATCTCGTTTCTGGAATGCTGTCAGCTCGAGCGTCGCGCTGAGAAAGTAGAGTACACACGGCCAACGCAGAGACCAGTATAAGTAATAGTACATAGCTAAAGAGCAGACAATCAGCGCTGTTCCAGAATTTTACCTGTATGATAAGGGGAGGCTACCGCGGCGAAGAAAATGACAAAATCGTCCCAGCCCAATGCCTTCAACATGGCCCCTCGAACGTATCCGCGCAAGCAAACGACGATGGTCATGACGCAAGTGAGCGTAATTGACACCGCCATAATCTGTTTGTATTTCGAATCATGGTCGAGCTGAGGGCTTCCATTGTGAACCCAGTTCCCGTCGGACATAACGATTTCTATGTTGAAATCGGATCGACCTTCATTCGAGATCAGAGACTCTAGCTTCGATTGCGTTGGGTCCCGGGTCCCATTATTAAGGAGAATGGACCTGTGTTAGAATACTCTAGCTTGCTCCGAGTCCATGGTCAAGTATATGCAGCTATTGGATCCCATTTATTAGATAAGCGGATCGACAAGAACAAGCAGCCTTTTTGGATCCCATTTATTAAGCAAGGTACAAGGAACTGTCGAACCTCATTTGTTACACGAGGAACCATTTATTAGATAAGCGGATCGACAAGAACAAGCAGCCTTTTTGTATCCCATTTATTAAGCAAGGTACAAGGAACTGTCGAACCTCATTTGTTACACGAGGAACAAGGAGCTATTGGATCCTATTCGATAGACGAGGTCCAAGCAGCAATTGGACCTCATTTATTAAAGGAGGCCCACCAGATTAAATCCACCAAACACATTTAAGAGCTCAGATGTAGTTAATTATGGCCGCAACTATAACATACGGATGATGGGAGAAATTTTATTTTTTAAATTGCTTGATTCCATGGTAGCTAGTGAAGACACGGTGATTGAGGCAAACGGGGTGCAGCCCAAGTCGTCTCCTTGAAAGTTTTACTCGAACATGAACCCCCCGGCCTTACAGCCCTGCCATGTCGAGTTAAAACAGGTGTCAGCAGGGATTCTGAGCTAGGGAGTGACACCAGCGATCCCATGCCCGCGCATTGTCCCCATAAAGCCAGTACCGTCCAATTGCGGGACGATCCGCGCCGATGAAGAAGAAACACTATATCCGGTACATGTTGTGGCGTGCTGACGCCAAGGAGCTGCATATTGTAAGTTCTCAATAGGGACCTTGTGTGTCCTAACTGGGAAAAGGGATCAAATTAAGGGGCAACAGACCTTGTAGCGCTGCAGAATACTTTCTCGGCATTGAATCAAAGATCCATGAGATTTCTCCGAGACACTGCCAGCCTTCGCTAATTTGGCCATGCAACCCACAGGGTTTACAAGAGTTTCTGGAATGAGGTGGGACCAATGGGTTCCACGAGGTTTTCTATTTATCTCCCCAGCAAACTGTTTTTGTTGTTGTCCTTGTCGTTGATCTCCAATTCTTCTGTCGAGCTATTTCCGTCGCGACGTTCTGCGCCGCTCACACAATGACCACCGCCTCGGATCCTGTCGATGAGAAGAAGCATGCCATAAACGAAAAGGCCACAGCGGCCGGTTCCGAAACAGACACCACCTCCCCGGAATCCACCACCGTCGGCGCGGAGCGCGAGCGCGCTGATGATTTGGACGACGCCTTCAAGTATCTCCACGACCATGCCGATGCCGGTGTCGAGTCCACAAGCATCAATCTGGTTGCATTGCGACGAAAGATTGACTGGCGCATTGTGCCAATTATGTTCGCTTGCTATGTCTTGCAATTTCTCGATAAAGTTGTCATAAACGTAGGTTGAAGCTCCTAAGCCCCCTCTGTGTTACTGTTACCCCTCTCTATCGTGTTTATTTCTAACAATGTTACTTTCATAGTATGCGGCTGTTATGGGAATCAACAAGGACTTAGGCTTGACCAAGAACAATTTCACAAACGTCGGATCCGCGTTCTTCATCGCCTATCTCATCGCCGAGGTGCCTACCGGTGAGCATGTCTGCCTCCTCAAAAGCCAGCAAATAAGTTTCTCACACCAGTCGCAGGATATATCCTCCAGAAAATCCCCCCTGGAAAATGGCTAGGCATTAACGTGTGCCTCTGGGGAGTCAGCTGCGCCGCGTCCGCAGGAGCAACCAACTACCCATCTCTCCTCGCTTCCCGTGTCTTCGTCGGAATGTTCGAGGCTGCCATCGCCCCGTGCCTAATGCTGATCAGCAGCCAGTACTACACGAAGTCCGAGCAAGCCCCCAGATTCGCTATCTGGTATTGTGGTCTCGGGGTTGGGCAGATCCTTGGAGGACTTGTATCCTTTGCGTTCCAGCACGTCACGAACAGAAGTCCGAGCAAGCTCCCAGATTCGCTATCTGGTATTGTGGTCTTGGGGTTGGGCAGATCCTTGGAGGACTTGTATCCTTTGCGTTCCAGCACGTCACGAACAGGAGTTTTAAGTCGTGGCAAGCCATGTTCGTCTTCATTGGCATTGCCACAGCCTTGGTTGGGATAGCGACATTCTTCATCCTGCCGGACTCGCCGATGAAAGCCAAATGGCTTAGTGAACCTGAAAAGGCTGCCCTTCTCAAGCATGTTAGTGTCAACCAGACTGGAATCCAAAACAAGCATTTCAAGGTTGGACAAGCTTTGGAAGTGCTTTCGGACGTCCAGCTCTGGTTGATGACTATTTGCACCATCTGCGTAGGTACACAACAGCCATGTTTACGTGCAAATTTAGCTTACACAGTCACAGATCTCCGTCTCAAGCGGCGTCATCACAACATACTCCGCAACACTCATCCAAAGCTTTGGTTTCACCCCCCAGCGCACAGCTCTCCTGAACATGCCGAGCGGCGTCGTTTCCATCGCCGCAGCCCTAATCGTCGGCTTCGGAGTCCGCCATTCCTCAAACCGCTGGGCATGGCTAGCCCTCTGCTGCATCCCCGGCATGATCGGCGGCGGTCTGATGTCCTTCATGCCCCCCAACAACCGCGCAGCGCTCCTTGTGGGCATCTACCTCGTCAACGCCATCACGGGCACACTAACAGTCATCTACCAATGGACCATGGCGAATGTTAGTGGACACACGAAGAGGAGCGTTGCAGCTGCGCTTATTGCGGGGAGCTTCTCGATTGGAAATATTATCGGCCCACAGACTTTCCAGGCCAGAGATGCGCCTGCGTATCGCCCGGCCAAGATTGCTGTCATGGCTTCGCAGGGTGGCGGGGCTGTGGTGGCGATTGTCTTGTTCGGATACTACGTCTGGGTTAACAAGCAGAAGGATAAGCGTCAAGCCATCGCAGGAGGTCCTGCTTCAGCCGCGGGAGACGAGAAGATTCTCTGGGAGAACTTGACTGATAAGGAGAATCCCAATTTCAGATATGTTTACTAGATAGCTGAAGGCGACGGAGAATTTATTCGTGAAATATACCATGATGAATAAACTGATTTAGCTCTGTTATCTGCATCGCCGTGCTTGAACAACTGATCTGTCATATATCCGAAAGTGTATATCGGCTTTAAAGGGTGTGAGGCCGGCACAAAGAGCCATGAGTGGCTGCGCTGTGTTGCACTGCAGACATGCTACCCCTGTGGAGTCCAAACCTCGTACGCCACTGGATTCTCGACACCTGCTGCATTTTATCAGTCTATCCCAGACAACCTCTGTGGTCTGAGGGTCTCCCCGCTTTATGCACGTCCAGCTGTGCATCCCCACGATGCGTTCTCGTCACGTCACGTTAGTCTTCCCGGCTTGCTAACTTGGCTTTCTAAGGACATACCTTATCGCATACATCGTTCGGGTTATCCTAGTCCTGCTCACGCGTACCCCCCAATCTAACGACCTATAAGACGTCTAAACGCTCTATACGCTAGCAAAGTACACTCACTATATCTATAATCCAACAGCGACAACCCCCCTCCATACAGCCCACCTCTCTACACTCAATCTAAAGAATACCCATTCATTCCACCCACCTAGTCGCCTCATAACCCCCCACCCCCAAGCTTTCAATCTCACAACTAACACAACACAGCATCCCATCGAGTAAAGCCATACTCCAAGACACATCCGCTAGTACTAACATTCCCCACACACTACCTATACCGCTATCGCTGAAAGCTGTTAGCATCCCATCCACAAGCCTCACCTGCATAGACGCCGTTCTCCTGACGAAGTGTTAAGGCAGACAGACAGACAGACAGACAGACGGACTAACCCACCTACCCCATCGTCGCCTAGACAGCCCCCTTTCCAGACCACCTTCACCCCTCCACCCCTCCATCCATCTATCAGTTAGTTAATGATTCAAACTCTCCCCTCCACCCCCCCACCCCTCCACTCACCCTCCTTTCTAGAACCAATCCTCAAAACACCCCTAGGTGGTCCAAAAGGATTAAAAGGCCACACAGCAATAAGTAACAAAAGGGGATTGCACAATACTGCACTGCGAGTTGTCTTTCTCGAGAGAGAGTTAAAAAAGATTATTATAAGATTTTTGTATTAAAACCCCACCACCACCACATCCACCTTCCCCTAAACTAAAACTCTTTTCATAAAAACCACAAAAAATTATTCATAAATTAAAACCTTAGAAAAACACGAAAGCCGCGAACGAACAATCAACAACGCCATCAAACTCGTCCCAAAAATAAAGTTCCCTCAGATCCCTT